>CM032446.1:232133711-232154117 GCA_019049505.1 Pachyrhynchus sulphureomaculatus | reverse complement strand
TGGAAACTTCCTTATTCCCATGGCTCCGTATGCAGTTAGGAAAAAAATTAATTACAGAAATTTAAATATAATAACCAGTTTGTTTCTTATGCCCAGATGATTACAAAATCTCCCAATTTATCTTCAACGAATCTCATACAAAAATTCTGGTTTTCTTTGAGGAAATCACGCATTTTTTGAATGTTAACTTCCTGCTGGGTGGTACGATTTTCGTCGGCCTCAAGTACTAAACTTAATTACAGTGCTTTATTGGAAACTGAGTTTAGCACTATACGAGAATAGACTGAAACTACTACGAAATGGCAAGAGATCCTGTTAAGCGACATGACGGTTGGTAAGCGTGATTCTTTTAACGGTTGTGTTCAAAGTTTCAAACAGATGCAAAGCGCAGATGTATGTTGGCAGCTACACAAATTGACCTGTGTTACGCGTTTCGTAGAAATGAATAAAGCCGAATATCGTGCAGTGATAAAACATTTTTATTTAAAAAAGCAGACTGAGGCTCAGATAGAAACTGAACTAAAGGATGTTTATGAGACTCGGCACCAGCACCAGCACTTAGGGCTTTTCATTGCTGCATAAATTAATTTAAATGTGGCCGGATAAGCACCGTAGATGCTGCATATTCAGAATGCCCTATTGAGATTTCGCCTGAAGATTAGTCGATAAAATTCATGATATCGTGATAAAAGACCGTCGCATTAAGCTTCGTGAGATTACTGAGAGAGTAGGCATCTCACATGAATGGATATATAATATCTTGCCTGAGGTTCTAAAAAGGAAACAGCTGAGCGCATGATGAGTGTCTCGTTAGTAAATAGATTTTTAATTAACTATCTGATACAGGAATTTTTGTAGTTTCTTTATTTCTCTCTTCTATTTGTTTTTTTTTTTATTAGATTAGAAAGACTTTATAGCAGACAAACCAAAGCGATTAGATTTTCTTCGTCTAAATACATAAATACACCCGACCATTGCGTTCTCGTTACTGCCTTTAACAATATAAAAATGTCACTGCAAGCTAAAGTTAAAGCTCTTTTTATTAAAATTGCACAGAAAAGTTTTAAACGAGACCTTTTCTTCGTTTTCCCTTTTTGTTCTTGACGACAACAAAAACATCTATAGTATTTTAATAAAGCAAGATTAAATTTTCATGCTGAGAGACAACATTTATTTCTTGGCATCTTCATTTTTATAATGTAAAAAATAAATTCCAGTTTTAAACCCGATATAGCATAACTAGCAGACTATGAAATCTTAATTCAAAAATTAACTATTATTATTGTGGAGATAGGAAAATGCAATTTTCTTATAAAGAAAAATTTTTTTTTTGAAACTTTAATTTTGCAGAAAATTTATTCACACTGGTTTCGATCAATTGTGTAAAAATTTAACTTTCTGATTATTTTTATCAAAATCATGGTTATTAAAAATGTCCTACCTTTTACTAATTCAAGTTAACTTCAAAAAACTTAATTAACTTCATGAGGTATTTTGTTCCTGCCTGTAGTAGTTTTAGGCTGCTAGCGTTTTAATTATTTCCTCTTTGCTTTTTTTTTAAATCCTTTAGAAAACAACCAAATTAAAAAGTATTCAAACGAGCTAGCGTAAAAAAATAATAAAAGTTAATATATTAAATAATATAATAATTGAGAATAATGTGATGGTGAAACGGATTTATGATGATACACGAGAAATTAATAAAAAGTCACATGGAGCAAGATCAGGTGAGTAGAGTGGGTACTTCAACACGAGATACCATGTTTCGCCAAAAACTCCTTGATTGAAAAAGTAATAATAATAATAATAATAATAATGTCTTTATTGTAATTTACAGAGTAAAATCACAAAAGGCGAAATTGAAGCCAGGCTTCCTCATTTAACCTATACATATATATAATAATAACTAAATTTACATATATCAACTAAAAACTAATACATAAATAAACTGTGACACAAATGTTGTCTGAGACATGGTATAAAAACACAATAATACATTTCGACGCAACGGTGACATAAGAGACCGGATCAAAACAGAAAGCAAATCATGCACGGGATGGCAATGTTATCAACATGTTGCGTGCCCTATGTTTTTAAACGCGGTGGGTTTTAATTGTTTTAAGTCTGCAGGCAACTTATTGTAAGATATTGATATCTGATAGCTAAATGATCGTTCAAATAAAGTTGTTCTATGATAAGGAGGAGTGATGGTAAATTTATGCCTCAAATCTAAAGCATGAGCATCATATCTAAATTTAATTTTCTGATACAAATAATTGGGAATTTTTTTGAAAATTATCTTATTAAATAGAACCAAACTATGTAAATGCCTTCTTTCGCTCATAATTAGCCACCCAATCTCTTTCATTCCAGCACTTAATCCCCTCTCATACTTTCTTATGCCACCAATTAGACGCACACAACAGTTCTGCATACGCTGTATACGTCTGACATCTCGCTCTGCAAGACAGGGTCCATACACAGTGTCGCAGAATGCAAAGTGCGACAGCACCAATGATTCGCACAAGGATTTTTTCAGAGCGGCATTCAAAAGGTGTCGTTGGTTAAAAATAAGTTTTAAATTTGCAAATGCTTTCCTGATACAGTGGCTAATATGTTCTGAGAATCTCAATTTAACGTCCAGCCATAATCCCAAGTTCCTGGCAACACTGGAAACCTGTACTGTGTCATTATTTATACTGACATGTATCAGATCCCGATATTGATCCCTACATTGCTCTCGTCCAAATAAAAGTAACTGACTTTTTTTTAGGATTCAATTCAAGACAATGGTTTTGCGAAACCTTCCGAAGATGCTCAAGCTCATTCGAAAGTTTATCATTCGCCTCCAGAATTTGTTCGGGTCGAAATGACATATAAATCTGCGTGTCATCTGCATATAGGTGCGTTGAGACGTTCTTCAAGTTGACAGTAAGTTGAGAAGTGTACAATGTGAAAAGTAGAGGCCCAAGGATTGACCCCTGAGGCACACCACACTTAGCGACTACTTGACTTGATTGTTTACGATTAAGTTTTACACGCTGTGTTCTGTTCTCGAGATAGCTCTTAATAAGCCCACAAGCATCTCCCCCAAAGTCAAGAAAACCGAGAATGGCCAAAAGCAAAGTATGATTTATTCGATCAAAAGCTTTCGAGTAGTCCAAGAGCACCAAGGCAGTGAGCTCACCACGGTCCGCTGCCGATAGAATATCATCTGTAACTTTGAGAAGTGCAGTAGCACAACTGTGATCCTTGCGAAAACCAGATTGGAAATCTGGTAGGAGCCCCGTACCGCTCAATATGCTCCCGCATTTGCCGCTCCATCACTCTCTCAATGACCTTCGACAGCGTTGGCAATATGCTTATGGGCCTAAGATCCTTCAGATCCTTGGGGGAGGTCACCTTCGGAAACGGAATTATAAAGGAACTTTTCCAAATGTCGGGGAAACAGTTAGTTTCTATACATGAGTTAACTAAATGCACAATAAAAGGAATTATGCGTGGACAACAGTTCAACAACATAGTTATACCAATTCCATCAGTACCCACCGCCCTAGAGCCAATAGAAAAAAGTGCCTGCTCAATCTCACCAGTTGTTGCCACTCTAAAATGAAATGTACTTGTGGCCCGTTTTTTATTTTGTAAATAAAAGTTTAAGGTTTCTGGATCTGGAGCCGAAGAGCCAGCAGCAGTAACAAAAAATGTGTTAATATCTTCTACATTCCCCAAATGTTCAGGAACAGAACTAGATACTTTAGAAGAAATATCCAAATCCCTCAACAATTTCCAATTGTTTTTTGGATTACTAGACCGAAAATTACTTTCTAAATACAACTTCTTTTCATTTTCCGTTGCTAGTGTAACATAATTCCTAAGTCGTCTATAACTTTCCCAATTCTCCAGTGATTTATTTTTCTTATTTTTGTTAAGGCTTTGTTACGAAGACGCATGGCATGCCTTAAGCCCTGATTTAGCCACGGGGCTTTCTTCTTAGTGATACGTGCACTTCTCAAAGGAGCATGAACATTGAATAAGTTAAGTATATATGCATTAAATGTGCATAGTTTTTCGTTTATATTTTGTATATAGAGTATATTATCAAAAGGTATCTCCAAAAGATCGCTGTAGAATTTTCCTTCATCGAAATTTTTAAAGTCTCTATATGCTACCAAAAATGGTTCAGACTTTGTCACCCGCAGTCTCAGCTCGCACCTAACAAGGAAATGATCAGATACGTCAAAGCATGTGTCAACATTACTGTTCAACACAACGTCACTATTAGAACATATTATAAGGTCAATAAGTGATGCGTTAGTAAGTCCACGCCTGGTAGGTTCATCGATAATCTGCTTCAAACCGTATGCATGCAGTAATGCAAGAAACTGCCGAGTGTACACACAGTCAAGATTAAGCAAATTGATATTGAAATCGCCAAGGCAAATCAAATTCTCGCACTGCAACAAAAATTTTAGACATATTATGTTCGAATTCATCAAAGAAATCGTTAATTCCCTTAAAGCCAGGAGGTCTATACACAACGCCTAAAACACTTTTTATAGCATTAATTTTAAATTCTATCCAGACTTGCTCAGAGGTATCAGATTTTAAGTTACTCAAAATATTAAATTCAATAGAATTACGTACATATAAAAGAACTCCTCCCCCACGTCCCCGCACACGATCCATTCTTACCAATTCATAGCCATCAATAGACACCACTACGTCATCAATATCACGTGTTAACCAAGTCTCAGACACAGCTAAAATATCAAATCTGTTGGACAATATACAATCCCTAATCCTATTTATTTTGGCAACAATAGACCTAATATTTATATGTCCTATTTTTAAATTGTTATTTTTGTTTACATGAAAGGCCATTGAGCTACAATGTTTGTAAATATTAAATCTTAAAAGTATATGTATATGAATAGAACTATTTACAGATCTCTTTTTATATTCTCGACTTGTGCGGAAGTAATAATTCTAAGCACAGGCTCGCCATCGTTTTCTTCTGACCAAAACTTTTTCGTCCTTGCACCAAACGTATTTGAAACCACAAGATTTCAGTTCCTTTGCCTTAAGAAAGAGAGAGCGAGTGAACTTAGGCAGGTCAGGATTTATATATATGTTTCGTTTTGAAGCAGCAGTAATACGGCACAGCTCAGTACCAAGGGCAGTTATTTTACGCTGTTGTAAAATTCTGTTTCTTATATTTTCGTCATTGAAATGAACCAAGACAGGCTTCAAGGATTTTTTACTAGGTAAAACTTTTACGCTGAATTCGCCTTCCGGGATGTTTATATTTTAAAGCGTCTAAGGTTTTCATAACTTCGTCCTTACTATGTTCATCGCCGTTAATCCCGACAATGACCACATTTTTGTTCTTCTCGCTATTTATCACGTTACTCGAACCCTTGACATGAACTATTTCATTTTCAAGCTCAGTCACCCTATTCTTAAGTAGTTCATGCTCCTTTCTCAAAGTTTTATTTTCGTTAGAAAGCGTTTGCATGGTTTCTTGCATTTGTTCTATCAAGGAACCATTAAAAGTAACTGATTGCTTCAATTCATTAAACATCTTTTTCTATTGCTTTCATTATATCTAGATTAGTTGGATTGGAGGTATGAAAAAGACTCTCCAACAGACGTGAACTGTCCTCCACCATCGCTACAGGGGAGTTCCTTACGCCAATACTGCTTCCCCTGCCAATATTCGCAATGTTTCTGGGCTCCCTTCTCACTTCATCATGCATCAGGCACTCTGAACAGGCCCATTTTTGCGACGTTTTACAGAGTTCATATGCAGAAAATTCCTCATTGCTCAACCCTGAACAATCTTTGTGAAACCACTCGCCACAGTTACCAGCACATTGAATCCTATGATGTAGTTTAGTAATATTATGCCTGCATACAGGACAGACCAATAGTTTTTCCTTCGTCTATTCACCATACTTAAGTCCAAGTCCGATCCTGTAGACTAAGTCAAACAACAAAATACACTGCGATCACACAGCAGAAAAAAAAAAACAAAAAAAACTTAAAGGCCGGTATATACACTACAGATTATCAATTAACCAAAAGTTAAAGTCAAGCGGATCAATCAAGACGTGTCGACATAAGACGATCACGGCGAAGAACTAGGATCATTCCACTCTACAATTACGCACTAGCACCAGTTTTACTTCACTAATATGTTTTTTGACAATTGTTTCAGCAAAATACTGGATAAAAAAGCAATAAACACAGAGCTCACAACCGCACGTGCATCTATGTGATTACCAACCACCAACAAGTATTAAGAGCTGGTTACGTTGTCGGAGGATGCAAGACCGATTCTTCCACATTTCAGGTCTTTGGTACGCACACGCTTACGAAGGGTGGTCAAAACTTGTTTATAGTAAACTTGATTTACAATTTGACCTTCACGCACCCAATCCCACGGATATAAAATAAAAGACCGTTTTTTAGTCAATTTCCACTGGTTAATTTAAATTGCGATGACGCGTTTCGCTGTCGATGCAGCTTCTTCAGATCTACATTTTACACTGTGTACACAGCGAAACGCGTCATCGCAATTTAAATAACCCAGTGTAAATTGACTAAAAACAGTCTTTTGTTATATATTTATAATGAATTTCCATCAAGTAGAAGCTACAACTATCCAAAATCCCACGGATGTCAAGAAATAAGATTATTATTGCTTTGCATTTTGATGTGCTCTCCCGGGTTTTCTTGCCTCGGGGTCATAAGTGAAAAACCATATGTTATTACACTTAAAAAATTAATGCTCCAAGAAATTAATGATAGTTTTTCAGGGTGTCAGAGCAAATAGTCATTCGAGCTTGCTTTTGATCAGCAGAAAGTGTGTTCGGTACCAACTTTGAACACACTTTGCTCATGTTAAAACTGTCAGGTAAAATTTGTGAAATACTTTCTTTGTCAATATTTGTTAACTCACTGCAGACAGTTCTAATACTCATACGTCGATTTTTTCTACGGATCTTACCGGCTTTTTAAAAGTTGTAGTCTGTTTTTACCATTCGTGGGCGCCCAACGCGGTGATCATCTGTGGCATCTTCTCTGCCATCTTTGAATCGTTTTCCCCACACAAAAACATGAGTTCGTGATAAGCAATCATCATACAGTTCTTTCAGCAAATTTTTGTAGCAGACGTTTAAAGTTTAACGAGGAATTTCATATTAACTCGTTCCTCATACCAAGTTTTATATATTCCTGACAAGCAAAACTAATTTTTTAAAATTTTCTTATACATCTTTAATAATATACCCTAGAGAGATTTTGCAACCCTTATTTTTCGCATACTTTTGTTCTAATCGCTAACTCAGGCATGCACAGTATTAACGCGAAGGAATTGCATGGTTAAGTTAGTATTCATCTTCTATAAACCTAGTGGATTTTCTTTTATTCATTTCATGGTTAAGGTCACCGGTTATTATTATTTCATTGGTGAACACAAGTTTCTAAATTAAAATTCTGTCTAGCAGGTTTCTATCATACATAGTACATAGGTACATAATATCCTGCATGAAGTTCTAAAAATGATAAAGCTGAGCGCGCGATGGGTGCGATGGGTATCTCGTTGGTAGATAGATTTTATACTTAATTATCTGATACACAAATTCATGCAGTTTCTGTATTTCTTTCTTCTATTTTTTTTTGAGATTAGAAAGACTTTATAGCAGACAAACCAATACGGTTAGCTTTTCTTCGTCTAAATACATAAATACACCAGACCTTTTCGTTCTCGTTACTGACTTTAACAATATAAAAATGTCACTGCAAGCTAAAATTAAAGCTTTTTTTATTAAAATTGCACAGAAAAGTTTTAAACGAGACCTTTTCTTCGTTTCCCTTTTTGTTCCTGACGACAACAAAAACGTTTATACTATTTTAATAAAGCAAGATTAAATTTTCATGCTGAGAGACAAATTTATTTCTTGGCATCTTCATTTTTATAATATAAAAAATAAATTCCAGTTTTAAAAACCCGATATAGCATAACTAGCAGACTATGAATTCTTAATTCAAAAATTAACGATTATTATTGTAGAGGTAGGAAAACGCAATTTTCTTATAAAGAAAAATAATTTTTTTGAAACTTTAACTTTGCAAAAAATTTATTCACACTGGTTTCGCTCAGTTGTGTAAAAACTTAACTTTCTAATTATTTTTATCAAAAGCATGTTTATTTAAAAATGTCCTACCTTTTACTAATTCAAGTTAACTTCAAAAAACTTAATTAACTTCATGAGGTATTTTGTTCCTACCTGTAGTAGTCTTAGGCTGCTAGTGTTTTAATTTTTTTCCTCTTTGGTTTTTTTTTTAAATCCTTTAGAAAACAACCAAATTCAAAAGTATTCAAACGAGCTAGCGTAAAAACACAATAAAAGTTAATATATTAAATAATATAATAATTGAGAATAATGTGATGATGATGATACACGAGAAATTAATAAAAAGTCACATGGAGCAAGATCAAGTGAGTAGAGTGGGTGCTTCATCACGGAGATACCATGTTTCGCCAAAAATTCTTTGATTGAAAGAGTATTGACAGCTGGTTACGTTGTCGGAGGATGCAAGACCGATTCTTCCACATTTCAGATCTTTGGTATTCACACGCTTACGAAGGGTGGTCAAAACCTGTTTATAGTAAACTTGATTTGATCTTCACGCACCCATTCAATGTTAACAATCTCACGGCTGTCAAGAAATACGATTATTATTACTTTGCATTTAGATTTGCACGCCCTGGTTTTCTTGCCTCGGTTAGTTCCGGGGTCATAAGTGAAAAACCATATGTTATTACACTTAAAAAATCAATGCCAGTTTTTTATGGTGTCAGAGCAAATAGTCATTCGAGCTTGCTTTTAATCGGCAGAAAGTATGTTCGGTACCAACTTTGAACACACTTTGCTCATGTTAAAACTGTCAGGTAACATTTGTGAAACACTTTTTTTGTCAATATTTGTTAACTCACTTCAGATAGTTCTAATACTCATACGTCGATTTTCTCTATGAATCTTACCGGCTTTTTAAAAGTGGTTGTCTGTTTTACCATTCGTGGGCGCTCAACGCGGTGATCATCTGTGGCGTCTTCTCTGCCATCTTTGAATCGTTTTCCCCACTCAAAAACTTGAGTTCCTGATAAGCAATCATCATACAGTTCTTTCAACAAATTTTTGTAGCAGACGTTTAAAGTTTAACGAGGAATTTCATATTAACTCGTTCCTCATACTAAGTTTTGTAAATTCCTGACAAGCAAAACTAATTTTTAAAAATTTTCTAATACATCTTTAATAATATAACATAAAAAAAAATGGCAACGCTTATTTTCCACATGCCTTTGTCATAATCACTATCTGACGCATGCGCAGTATTAACGCGAAAGAATTGCAAGGTTAAGTTATTATTTATCTTCTATAAACCTAGGGGATTTTTTTTTTATTTTCATGGTTAAGCTCACCTGTTATTATTATTTCATTGGTGAACACAAGTTTTCTAAATTAAAATTCTGTCTAGCAGATTTCTATCATACATAATACATAGGTACATAATATCCTGCATGAAATTTTACAAATGAAAAAGCTGAGTGCGCGATGTGTATCTCGTTAGTAGATAGATTTTTTTTACTTAATTATCTGATACACGAATTCATGCAGTTTTCTGTATTTCTTTCTTCTAATTTTTTTTTTGAGATTAGAAAGACTTTATAGCAGACAAATCAAAACGGTTAGCTTTTCTTCGTCTAAATACATAAATACACCCGACCTTTTCGTTCTCGTTACTGACTTTTAACAATATAAAAATTTCACTGCAAGCTAAAGTTAAAGCTTTTTTTATTAAAATTGCACAGAAAAGTTTTTAAACGAGACCTTTTCTTCGTTTCCCTTTTTGTTCTTGACGACAACAAAAACATTTATAGTATTTTAATAAACCAAGATTAATTTTCATGCTGAGATACAACATTTCTTTCTTGGCATCTTAATTTTAATAATACAAAACATAAATACTAGTTTTAAACCAGATGTACTATAACGAGCAGACTTTGAAATCTTAATTAAAAAATTAACTATTATTACTATGGAGGTAGGAAAACGAAATTTATATATTTTTTGAAGCTTTAACTTTGCAGAAAATTTATTCACACTGGCTTCGCTCAGCTGGTAAAAATTTAACTTTTTAATTATTTTTATCAAAAGCATGGTTATTTAAAAATTGCCTACCTTTTGCTAATTCAAGTTAACTTCTAAAGACTTAATTAACTTCATGAGGGCTTTTGTTCCTGCCTGTAGTGGTTTTACGCTGCTAGCTTTTTAATTTTTTCCTCTTTGTTTTCTTTTAATCCTTTTAAAAAGAACCGAATTAAAAAAGTATTCAAGCGAGCTAACGTAAAAAAATAATAAAAGTTAATATATTAAATAATGTAATAATTGAGAACAATATGATGATGAAATGGATTTATCATGATACACGAGAAATTAAGAAAAATTCTAAAAACAACAAATATAGACAAAAGAGCTCTTAATATTATTAAAAATCTGTACTAGAATCAATCAGTAAAAATTGAGCTGGAAAGATCCGAAACCATAAAAATAACCCAAGGTGTAAAAGAGGGATGCATTCTTTCTCCAATTTTGTTTAATCTTCATTCTGATACTGTGTTTAGTAGGCATAACAGTATTAACTGTTTTCCTATTAAGGTATGCACTGAATAATATAAAGTATGCTGATGATACTGTCCTATTATCAAACAATCTCAAGGATCTTCAGCAATTCGATCAAGCCGTATCAGCCAGCAAAAAAATTTGGATTAACTAACTAAACTAAGAAAAACTAATTAGATGGTAATAACCAAGAAACATCTACCAGCAGAATCCCTCGAAATCAAGTACAGCACCGTGGAACAGGTTCCCATATTTGCATATTCAGGAATTAATATAAATGAAAAATGGGATTCAAAAAAAGAGATATATTTCAAACTGAACAAGCCCGAATGACATTATTAAATATGAATAAATTTTTCCATGGAACAAGTGTCACTCCCAAAAAGAATGCTCAGAGCGTAGGTGTTCTCTGTGCTATTGTATGAATGTGAGTGCTGGACTCTTGACCCTACTCAGAAAAACGGTTGGAAGCATTTGAAATGTACATTTATAGACGCCTTTTTCGCATCTCCTGAGTACAAATAAAGACCCAGAGGTCTAGTAGAAATAAACAAAGCGAAAAAAAATTAATAACAACCACAAAAATAAGCAAAACTGCGTTTAATTATTAAAGACAAAATAAAGGGCAAACTATCTATAGGAAGACGACAAAAATTTTAGCTGAAAGACATGCGAAGGTGATTTAGATGTACTTTGACGAAATTTTTCGAGTAGCAGTTTCTAAAGTTCGTTTAGCCATATTCGTCGCCAACCTTCGTGGGGAGATGGCACAGTAAGAAGAAATGGATTTGACTATTTAAAAAAAATTGGCTAGTCTTTTTGTGTTTGTACTATGCACGCTTTACTTAGCATGTTATAGTAGTTGTAGTTGATTTGGGAAGGTATTTTTTTACAGCTATCTACGTAACTATGAACGAACATTTCCAGAGCCTAAAAAACTTACTAATATACTTAGGAAAGTATTTGTTGAGTTGTTCCATTCCGTCTAAAATAAAAAAAAAACTTTTGTTACACGCCTCAACAAACGACGTCGTAGCGACTTTCTTCTCATCATCTGAGAAAAATCTTCGACCCTGAGGTCTTTCTGCAGATGTCTAAACAAAAAGAACTCGCAAAGCACTTAATCAAGGCTACAGGTTTAATGTTGTAACTCGGTGAATTCATAGCTTTCGATAATGGTTTGAACTGCGAGGGCTTTGTGAATTCTGCAGTTCTAGTGTCACAGTAACCCTTTGATTCTCCATGAATTTGTACGTATTTCTCCAACAGCTTTAGGTCTATCTGTAAATCCCTCCATTAAGTGGGACAAGCAAAATTCATTTGCGGTCCCAACGTCATCAACTTTCTAGAAAATGATTGAGTTTTCCCCTTCTTTGGAGGTAGAGAGCCCTGATGGGCTCATGGACCCATTGCATTAACTAATGCTTCATGTTGGGATACCAATAGAATCGTACCCTGTGACACTACGAAAAAACTAGATCTTACTTTTTTTAAAGCAGCCTAATGTTCTTGAGAATTTTTTCCCCTTTTGTTGATAGCAAGATTAGCGCGCAAAAAAGTTTTCTTATACCAGAAAAACGCGCCTGCTTACACATTAGCCGTTATAATGGCAAAAATGCTTGGCTTCAAAATAACTCTCGGCCTACCCCATTTCACAGATTTGGCCCTAAGCGACTTTTTTTCTAAGCTCAAAAATTGGCTTGGATAAAAGACATTTTTGTCGACTGAAGAGGTTATATTTACTGTATACCAGTATTACTCACAGTTCAAAACTTTTTTTTAAAGCAATAAAAAACATTGCAATCTCGCTGGTCCAAATGTATTGAGTTTAATGAACATTATGTTAATTACCTTGTTTTTTACAAGACTTTTTAATTCACCCTCGTTTATTGTTCTTATATGTATTTATCACACATGAAAATAGTGCGCAGAATAGCGGAAAAGACCATATTGAATAGGCAGACAAGTGGCAATATTAGATACATGCAAAATACGTAATATAAATTATTGAATTGAAACAGAAAAATAGAGTGGAACAAACATGTAGTTGTTTTAGAAATATGAAAATTGCTTCTTTAACGATATTAAAAAGATTTTGCAACGCTTGTTTTGGTAGGCCACTATCTTTATCTTTATTGGAAGCATGCGCCCACAGTGTGGAGCTTAAGCAGTAGTAAAGGGAAGAAATTAAATCTAAGAATTCAGCTGTTATCGTTATTTGAAGCATGCGCCCACTATTTGGAGCTTGTGCAGTATTGAAATAAAATAAGAGAAACCTTTATTAAAGATAACGATTTTCCTTATTTAGGAACTTATAAAAGAAGTTATTTGAAGTTCATTATTCTTATCACTATTATGGTAAGGCCATTTTTTATTTAGGTAAACAAACCATTAATAAAATACCGTAAAATTGAAATGATAATCTTTTATTATAAACAACGCTGACAACAGATAATTATTTAGTTCAGATTATGTTGGGATATTGCAATCTTGACACAATGGCATTACAATGTATGTAGTGTTAATTTCGAATGAAGTTTTATTTATCGTACATTGGTATTATCTTGGAAATATTGAAGGAAATGATAGAAACTTGCTAGACACAACTTGAACATAGAAACTTGAATTGGTAAGTTTATAGAAGATGAACACTAACCTAACCTTGCAATTCCCTCTCTTAATACTGAAATAACGATAACGATAAGGACAAAGGCATGCGAAAAATAAGCGTTGCAAAATATCTCTATTAAAGTATGTTATACGTTTAACATGAATTAATTTTAGAATTTTGCCATACATTTGACCCAGATACATTTAACCCTACACTCTAAAATAAGAAAAAAGAACGTTACGTCGCACATTTACATAGCCGAAGATAAAGCTGCGACATTTTGTACTCCAATTTCTTGCTCCCCGGTTTATTTATAGTCTACTTAAGAAAATAAAAATCCTCTGTCTCAACTTTTACGAAACACCGTTATAACTTTTCTGACAAACACGTAGGATGTAAAAAACATTTTCCTACGTGATTTATTACCCGAATTTCCATAACTGAGTCCTAATTTTACCACCCACTTACTTTTGTAGTCTCTTAAAGTCCTCATAAAGCAAATCTTTCTAAAATCCTCCTTTCTGCGTTGATGTCATTTTAATTTTAACATTTTCATTTAATTCGGGATAAGGAAAGATAAGCAAAAATGTTTTTTAAACAAAAGAAAATTTAAGCTTAAATCATCTTTATAAACAGAATTTTAGGAAAGGGGGATTTTTTTTTATTTATATTCGATTTTATATAATTACATCTACGATTTGCCTCATCGAAGTACTACATGGGGTGAAAAGTCTGACGATTTTTGAAGAAATAACGATGTTTTTGCCAAAAATCGATTTTATTTTTCAACATAGTTTTTCTTCAAAAGCGATACACTTATTCCAGCGATGTTCTAATATTTGTATGCCAAAATTATAGTTTTTTACATTATTGAGCAGCAAAGGATTGCCTTTGAAAGGCTAATGATTCAGTAGATTTCAAAGATTCAATAAAGATTGCCCGAATTGGCCGTGACAGCTGCTTCACCGTGTACACCTTTTTACTCCGAAGCTTCTGCTTGATGTAAGATTACAAGTTCTCATTTGGGTTTGCATCGGGCGATTGGGATGGCCAATTTAGTTTCCACTGGCTACAGGTTTTACTTCGATATTTGGGGTCGTTATCCTCTTGAAAAATTCACTCCTCATTTCGTCGACAAACCACCGTTTGGCAGTCGGTACTAATGCCTTCTTGTAAATCTGGGGCATTTTTTTCAGCGTTCAAATTGTAGGTAAAAATGAAGAGTCTCCCAAAACCTTTTTCGGAAAGACATCCCCAAACAAGAGTCTTCACGCTGCGCTGAACCAATCGGTTAGTCTGAATTGACCAGGCTTGTGGGGTGATAATATAACCACAAAATGAAGCTTCGTCGGAAAAAACTACAATGCTCTAGTCTCTCTCTGCCCATGCTAGTCGTTCAACTCTTGATTGTACTTCACCAGTTCAAATTGATAGCCCGGAGATGAGTGCGAATCGTTTCAATCAATATATCTAAACTTTTCTTTCGAACCACGTTCTGGTAGATCATCAACATTTTTTAACAGAGAATATCGTTTTCACACACTTGCTTACGAATTCCCTCGACTTGCCCATGTACTTAGCAGCCACTATTTTTTTATTATTATATTACTATATTGTTTTGCCCTTTAGCTACGCCTATGTGTTTGAGATAAAGCCATAGTGTAACAATAACCAATTCTCAATAAAAGATACACTATGTACACTTACTAATAGCTCAGTAAAGCAACTACTTTCTACAATTAATTCTTTTTTTTTCGTAATCTTCTTGATGGCGCCGTGAAGTCGTCAAACTCTGTAAACAGAATACTGGCTGCATTTTTTCCCATCCAAAAACAAATTCTCTTTGTTCCATCGTTTAGCAAAAATTAAAAGTGGCGTCACTCAAACAACTGTAACTCGCAAACTAATAGACAAAATGTCATAACATTTTTACGCGAATCTTCGGAGAGTTGACACTAACTGAAAATCACATGTTTTTTTGTTTATGCTGCCATTTCTCGGAAAGTCTAGGGACTTTTCAACCCATACAAGTAATAAATAATATGAAAACAATCCCTTTTATTATAAATCAAAAGCCTATTTACTTCTAGCCATGGATAATTTCCGGGCCTTTGAGCCGTGATACAAAGGTTTTGCTACCTGCACCTAAACCTTGGAGCCACGGCCCAAAAGCCCGGAATTCATCCATGATTCATATAGGATCGGACGTTAAAGCGTGCATTGTTTATAGTTACTTTGTTAAACACTTAATAAAGTATTAAAAATCCTTTTCAGCATGACCAAGGCTTCGAATTAGTAAACGCGTAGACTAAGCTAGGAAAGCATATAAACATAAAGGCGCGCAAATTTATACTTTACTTTTAGGATTCTTGTAGAGTGTAGTCAATTTCCATATTTTAATGCCCAAATATGGACTGTTTAGAGACGAGCATATGTATCTAGATAATATTAATATGGAAATTTCGTATACTGTACAAGAATCCTAAAAACTAATTTAGTAATTATGCCATTATCCGCAAAATGAATATTATTTAGTTAATATAAAATAACTGAAAACGGACAAAGTCCATTTTTCAGCAGTTTATCCACTGTTCTCTTATTCGTCAAATTCATCCCGAGACGCGTTTCGCTGTATCACTACTCGTCAGTCGGGCTAGGATTGACAAACAACAGAACAGAATTTACAGGTATTTATCTAATCGAGACACGATAGTAGGGTACAACGAATATTATTTATTTGGATTGAAAAGGCATCTTGTCTTTGTTATAGCCAAGTTTCCGCATATTTAAATTAAAATAGGATCCCACATCAAAGGTGTTATGAATCTCCGTTGACTGGATCGACTGCTGTCGGACCGTTGTGTAATTTTATTAATAAGATTGTCGTTCCAAAAGGTCTTGGCCTAACAAAGAAAACCCAAGAGTAAAGAGTTTTTATCACATAATTGCGGTGCAAATCAGTATATTTAGTCTAATTTCTTCCCACCTCTTAATATCCTCATTATAATAAGATTTAGCTAACTCTACAAAATAAGGGACCGTCTCAGCTTTAACTCCATCATTCAAAGTGAATTTTCGGCCAGACAGCCATTTTTTTTAGGGTCGGAAACAAGAAATAATCGCTTGGAACCAAATTTGACGAATACAGTGAATGTGAACGCACTTCGATACGAAGGTCATGCAATTTTCCAGCAACAATCCGAGACGTGTCTGAGGGCGTATTATCGTGATGAAAGAGCACTTTCTTTTTTACGAGATACAGTCGTTTCTCCTGAATAGCATTCTTCAATTGATTTACTATTGAAGCATAATACTCCCCGGTAATGGTTCTATCTTTCTCCAGACGGTCTATGAGTACAACATCATGAGAATCCGTAGTCATGACTTTTCTTGCATGTGAAGTCGCTTTGGCTTTTTTGGGCGTACTTCCACCTGCTCTCACCCACTATTTCAACTGTTCCTTTACACCTGGCATGTAATGATGAATCCATATTTCTAAGTCTAAAGATTGTTAGAAAATGTTCGTTCGAATGCGTTTTTAAACGATTGTTAACAAACAACCAAAACATCTTGTAAAATATGGTGTACATGGCCTATCGAGATATTTATAATGTCAGCGAACTCGTGTATAGCCTAAATGGGCAATATAAATATTCTGACCTTTTGTTTATGATAGGTTGCAGAGGTGGACTTAAAAATTTTATTCATTAATGCAAATAAATAAAATTATAAGTGTTTTTAAAAACGTTTATTTATAGATGCATGTATAAACAAATGGATAAGAACTACAAATATACAGTTTGAATGAATGGGGTTTACAAGAGGGGACATATTATATAAATAAAAATATATTTTAACTTAAGCCTAATTCGGTTTCACTATCATCAGCTGAGGTAATTATCAGTGGTTTTATATTCCTTACATAAATATATGAATCTCCAACTTTAACAACGTACTGAATGGAATTCTTCCAGCTTTCATAATCATTTATAACTTCTTTTACTAATTCTTAAAGTAGGAGAAACATTTTGTGCACTTATTTTTGATTTAACTTGATGCCAAATATGTTCAATTAGATTAAACACACAATAATACGGAGGAAGCCGCAAAACAGTGTATCCCATTTTCTCAGCCATACTGTCACAAACACATTTCTTTTTCAATTTATAGTCTTTCAAAACTTCAAAAGTCAAAGTAAATGTCATTTTCTAAGATATATTCCTGTATCTCCGATTTGGTGTTGACTGCATTAAGAACCTTATTTAGTAGGCGACTATGGTAACTTGCATTGTCCATAACTATAGCACTCTGTTCGGGAACATTTGGCAAAAGGGAATTTTGAAACCAATTTTCAAAAAGTTCTGCGGTCGTGTCTTCGTGATAGTCCAAACTAGAATCTTTTATGTTTTTTGCAGATAATAGTAGATATTTTGAAATCCAGCCCTTTCAGATCCAGCATGCAAAATTATTAGTTTACCTTTATTTGAAGGTGCGTTAGTCTGACATTTTGTACTGCTATCAACATACCGTTTTTGCGCAGTGTCATGGGTATCGAACCATGTTTCATATAGGTAATTTATTGGCCAATTCTCTGATCGATACTTTTTAATTTCTTGTAAATAAGTATGACGCAAGATTCGTAATCTTTGTGACTCCATCACTACTTACCTTTTGTTGATTTTTCGGAACGCAATTCTTAAGAGAATTCTGTGAAGGATTGATCGGCCACAATGTATATTGGTCCCGTCCTGCACCAATCTTAACTTTATTTTATCTAGTGTCGGCACCAACTGCTCTTCATACATAGAATATATTTTTCTCCTGATGACGTCTTTTCCACAATCGTCTACATGATGCATTTGAAAATCTTTCCGGTTTTTCCTGTTCCTTAGTGATGGTTTTCCTACACTACCCTTAATCGTAGAAATTGGGGTTTTTGTTAGTTCACTGGTTTCTTGCAAAGCACTTTGTTTATTCAAATTTGTATTTACCAAACTGTTGTAAACATTTTTCACTATTTGTTTAGCGTCAAGTGATAAATATTTTCTCTTGCGATAGCCACTATTGCAATTTTCTCACGGACGCCACATAATTAAAATAGAACCATTACGTTGTAAGTTGTAAGTAAAACTAAAAATAAAAATAATAAAAAGTATCTTTCGAATCAGAATGGGGACCTATGGACACTAGGCCTATATCATCAATTACTTAAAGGGCTTCAAAATGGGTTGCCAAGTAGTAAATATATAGCTAAAAATAGATCCAATATGATTGCAGGTGCAAGTAAAAGTGGTATACAAAGCAGGTAAAATAAAAATACGTTTATCCTAATACCTGGCAACTATGCACAAAGCCTTAATAGGGTCGTTTATTGCCCCATTAAAAAAGCAAAAAAGCTAGGATCTTATATCTTGGGATTTACTTTACCTTGTCTGTTATCATTTGGTACGCTATTGTAAATTTTTGTCGCAATCTCGTCCGTCGTAGAGGTTTTCGGGCGCCCTGAGTGATTATCATCTTGAATGTTACTACGACAACGTTTAAATTTAGCAGTCCCCTTTTTAATCGTCCATAAGAAAAGAGACGAACCATTCAATGTGAGATTTCACTCTTTTTGAATGTATGTAGGAGTTTAACTTTTAAAACGAAGTATCTTGTTACAGTGCGCACTTCGATTTTATCAATTTTTTAGAAAATATTAAAACTCGTTTGTGTATACGATCGCCACAAAAAAACAACTAAACACACATGTTTAAAACTTTACAGCACGCTATCTAGTAGATAATACTTAAAAAATATCATACTGATTTGGTCATCTTGGTGCCATATCTGTGTCAGGTCGAGAACTTTTGGAACGATCCTTGTAGTAGTAATAATGACCTAACTTAAAAAACACCCCGTATTAATTTTAAGATAAGATCTATCTATCAATTGAAGTACAGGACTTGAGAGATATATTTTTTTTATCTTAACGGAACAGAAAGAGACGAAAACTGTGAAGACCAAAGAACTGAAGCCCTCGATAAAAGAATACTTGAATATAAAAAAGAAGCCAAAAAAGATCTAATTTGTCAATTGTAAAATACTGTAAAGAAAACAATCCCTGTTTTATTTGTTCTATAAATGATATCATCTTTTTCATAAGAGAAGAATTGTTTTTTTAGGTAAGCGTGGCTTTTTGTTTGCAGAGATTTTTATTATATCATGGGCCTGCTTTTTATAAAATGGTTTTGTTTTTATCTGCAATAAAAGATATTTGTTATTCGAGTTGTTATAAAAATGAAATTATATATTTAAATTAGTAAGAACGTTCTGGCAAAACCCGAAAATAGCAGCTTTTATGATTCAAAAGGAAAAACAGCTGTCTTAAATTGTAGAAAAATATTGACACTGCAAAATAGTACCCCTTGATAACAACGCGTAAAACTAACTCAAAGGATTTTTTTCCAAAATCATCGCGACTTTTTTTTGTTTTTTTTTTATTGTTCCCAGTTCTACCTGAGGAGGGAGTCTACCCTTATTTCATATCCTGAGGATATCGGCGGGGATGTCGTAGTACCCGTCAAAGTTGTCCAAGTCCCGAAACATACAGTTTTTTATTTTACAGCATCTTTTTAGACAACGCACTAGTGATGCCACGACCGTTATTGCAAAATTGCAATTGCCAAATATACTTAAATAAATTAATAAATAAAGTATACCGATCTGCCGGGATTGCCCCGGGACCTTTTGCACCGCAAGCAAATTACTACTCCTCGGAGCCACGGGCCGCCACTACTATCTTATTAATTTTAACTTTAGACCTTCTTACCAACACCTAGTTTACCAAATCAATTAGCCGACTTGTATGCTTTAAAATAAGTGACAAACGAGGTGTTTTCCTCAGATTTAAAATTTCATATCCGGAAATACGTTAAACCCATCGCGCAAGTTAAAAATTAGAGATTACACAATATAAAAAAATCGCTACTTTTATATATTTAAGAAAACTATAACAGACACTAATCGTTACTAAATTTAAGTAAAACGTCAGTAAAACACTTAAGAGATTACCTATGCGCGACCCAGAAAAAATGTTATTTTGTCTCATAATAAATTATACAAATA
>CM032446.1:231876211-232128711 GCA_019049505.1 Pachyrhynchus sulphureomaculatus | reverse complement strand
AAGGTTGTAAAAACACAAGTTCAAAAATATATATAATGTACTACTCGCGCACACTTTTCTTTTTATTATTTTTAAAAAATTGTGAAAAATCGCTGCCACCCCCTTATCTCGAAAAGTACTAATCAAAAAATTTTGAAAAAATTCTGGAATATTTTTCACAGGGTGCAGATTGAATGAATATTATCACGAGTGCATTACCTTTAATAATTTATCTAGTATATAAAAAAAAAAAAAAAAAAATTATAGTCATCAGTTTTCAGTAAAGATTGGAAAAAACTTTGTCGAAAACTCATTTGGGATGTGTTTTGTGAAGTTGATCATTTTATACCTCCCTAACAAAAACTTTTATTTCAAAAGCAATCAATGTTCGGAGCACTATTTGCACAAGTCCAACTAGTATTTTTTTAAGGGGCACTATTTTGGAGTATCCATATTTTTCTACAATTTAAAATAGCTCTTTTCCCTTCTAAACCATAAAAACTAGAGTATTTGACTTTTGCTAGAACATCCTTAATAATTTAAATATATTATTTCATTTTCATAACAATTAATATAACAAATACATTAGTGATGGTTTGAATTCGGAGAGCTTATTTTTTTTAAAAACACACAACTTTAAAAATACAACGTCTATTCTTAAAAACTTACTTGAATGTTACAAACTCGGTATAACATTGCCTGAAAAAGAATACGTTTTGAAATTTATAATATCGGTCTTATCTCAATGTAATTAATATTGCTGGAAACTGCTGAATAAACAGTCAGAATTTCTTCCTTTGTCTTGTATACAGAGGTTTCATTGTTAGGGGTATTATAACTTATTTTATATTTACGTTACAGATAAAAAATAAAAATGTTTTATAAAAAGCAGGCCGATGATATCATAAAAATCTCTGTAAAAAAGCCAAGCTTGTTCAAAAAAAACAATTCTTTTCTTCTGAAAGATATATCATTTATAGAACAAATAAAAGAGAGATTATTTTTATAAAAAAAAAAGTACGAATTACTTTTTGTCTTAAATATGCCTTACTTAATTAACAATAAATAATTAATCAAATCATATGCAATTTTAACGTCACAGCTTAAATGATGCAAAATAACAACAGGGGTCAAAACTTATCGCATTTTGAAATTTACGAAGGCGACGTTGCTTTGATTTCTTAGTGCAATTGTTTTTTGTTTAGTTTGACATTTTTTTTATTCAATAAAACGAAATTGTTTAAGAATGGGTCGTCGAACTACAATTTCTGAGAGAAATTTAATTATCACTCATTACAGGAATGGATATAGCGAAAGAGACATAGCCAGAATGGTAAATAAATGTCCGTCAACTGTTCAGCATATCATTGAACGTTACCGGAATGAAAATAGAGTCGAGAATAAGTCAAGGTTGGCTCCAAATAAGATCTTCAATGAACGTGAAGAAAGATGGATTTTAAGAGAGGTATCAAATAATCCAAAAAAAAGTTCGCCAAAGTTGTGCGCCGAGGTGGAAAGACAGTTTGGAACAAGGTGTAACCTCGAAACAGTCGACGGATCTTTCGAAATAATAATTTACATGGTCGAACTGCTAGAAATAAGCCTTTCATTAGCCAAAGAAATAGACGCGTGAGATTGGAATTTGCCAGAGAGCATATCAATAAAGACTTGAACTTCTGGAATTCAGTAATATTTGCTGATGAGACCAAAATAAACTTATTTGGGTACGATGGAAAAATATCAGTGTGGAGAAAGCCTAACGAAGAATTAAAATTGAAAAATATGAAAGCTACGGTAAAGCACGCATGGGGCTGTATGTCATCTGCAGGAGTAGGTAACATGCATTTCGTCGAAGGGAATATGAACCAATATGTGTACTTGGATATACTAAGGCAGCATCTCGTCGCTAGTGCCCAAAAATTAGATACTGAAAACAATTATCGGTTCTATCACGACAATGATCCAAAGCACACGTCATTTCGAGTCCGCAGTTGGTTGCTTTATAACTGTCCAAATGTTATTAAAACACCAGCCCAGTCACCAGACTTAAATGTAATTGAAAATTTGTGGCTGACATTAAAAAATAAAGTAAATAGTGCCCCAATATCAAATAAAGCTGAATTAAAAGTAAAAATTACTGAAGCATGGAACACTATTTCCCCGGAGTATACTAGAAAGTTAGTTGAACCTGATAATGAGGGAGGCCCGACCAAACATTAGCAGGTTTATTTCAAATTCTACAGTTTGTTTTCTCTAATAATTTTGGTATATTAAATTTGGCATCATTTAAGCTGTGACGTTAAAATCGCATATAATTAAATTAATTATTTATTGTTAATTAAGTAAGGCATATTTAAGACAAAAAGTAATTCATACTTTTTTAGAAGACTCTTTACTAATTTAATTTCAATAAGTTGTTTTTTTTCCAAATAAATAAAGAGGCACTGAGACCAGTTAGTCTTTTCTTATAGCGACTACATCATTTAAGCTGTGAGTCACTGTATGTATATATATATATATATATATATATATATATATATATATATATATATATATATATATATATATATATATATATATATATATATATATAGGGTAGGGTGCCCCATATGTGTGGAATAATAATTCTACAGCATTTACTAATCAGTGTATCAAAAAAATATTTAAATACAAGTTATAGGGTGTTATTCGGCGCATATGCTGACGTTGACAATAAAATGTTTTGACCTGTCAGTTCGAAGAAATTACGCCATCTTAAATTTTTCTAAATGGAAAGCCTGTATATTAAATCTGTATTTTTTAGTCTCTGTTTAGTACTTAATATTTAATTTTCATGAAATTAAACTTAACTGTTAATAATTAAATAAACTGATGTATATTTAAACGTCAAAAACTTTGCTACAAAGCACTTCTCATTTATTTACATAAAAAAAAAACGGTTAAAGTTTACCCTCTGCCGACAGGTTCCATATAAGAAGTCTTGCCAAACGTTTTAATGGTATTTTAATTAACTCTGCTTTATGAGGTTCAAGTTGATGAGTTTTTTTTGCGAAAGTTTAATGAAATTTTAACATAATCAAGAAACCCATTATTACCACAGAAGATTTATGGAAATCAGGTCAGGCTAAGTGATAATAAAAAATTCAGATTAATCAAGAAGCAACACTCGACATTTTGTAGTGAATACGTTTTCAAGTTCATTACTGGATAATGACGGTCCTCTTTCAAATAACCGGTCAAGTGCAAGTTCAACTTGCGCAATTAGTGTTCCGTCCGTTGATTGCTTTTCAAATAAAAAATTTTGTTACGGAGGTATAAAAAGATCAGTGACTTCACAAAACACATCCCAAATGAGTTTTCAACAAAGTTTGCTCCCAATCTTTACTGAAAATTGATGACCTAGAAATTTTTGTTTTTTTTATTTATCTGATAAATTATTAAAGGTAATGCACTCGTAATAATTTTCGTTCAATCTACCCCCGGTGGAGAATATTCCAGACTTTTTTCAAAATTTTTTAATAAGTACTTTTGGAGAGAAGGCGGGTGGACAGCGATTTTTCGCGATTTTTTAAAAATAATACAAAAAAAAGTGCGCGCAAGTATTACATTATATATATGTTTTTTACTCGTGTTTTCACAAGCTTTCATTTGACACCACACTCGATGACCTAGTAAAATTTTTTTTTTTACTTCCGATTTCACCCCCCAAAACTAACCCTTTAAGTCAAAATTTAACTTTCAAAACGACATGGCTCTAATGAGGGCATCAATTCCTATATTATTACCAAATTTCAACTTTCTATGACAAATAGTTTCGGAGAAAATCTGCTGTTACAGACAGACAGACGGACAGACACCGAAGTCATCTTATAAGTGTTCCGTACGGAACACTAAAAAGTAGAGAATACGAGGCTAGTTTGAAAAGTCCGTGCAAAAAATAAAAACTACTTATGTGTTTGGGGTAAACCTTTTTTATTTTTCGACATAGTCTCCTTTTAGGCTTATACACTTCGTCCAACGATGTTCTAGTTTGTTGATCCCTTCCGAATAATAGGATTTGTCCAAGTCTGCAAAATATCCATTAGTGTCTGCAATCACCTCCTCGTTTGAATAAAATCTTTGTCCCGCC
This sequence comes from Pachyrhynchus sulphureomaculatus, assembly GCA_019049505.1. Lineage (NCBI taxonomy): Eukaryota > Metazoa > Arthropoda > Insecta > Coleoptera > Curculionidae > Pachyrhynchus > Pachyrhynchus sulphureomaculatus. Next base: position 232,124,603 of record CM032446.1, on the reverse strand, counting down.
ATCCATTTCTTCAAATTGGGGAACAAATAGGAGTCCGAGGGAGCCAAGTCTGGAGAATAGGGGAGATGTGAAACGAGTTGGAATCCTATTTCCATTAATTTTGCGACCACAACTGCTGAGGTGTGTGCTGGTGCGTTGTCGTGATGGAAAAGGACTTTCTTGTGGGCCAATCGCGGGCGTTTTTCTTGCAGCTCGGTTTTCAAACGGTCCAATAACGATGAATAATATTCACCTGTAATAGTTTTACCCTTTTCCAGATAGTCGATGAGGATTATCCCTTGCGAATCCCAAAAGACAGTCGCCATAACCTTTCCGGCCGAAGGAACGGTCTTCGCCTTTTTTGGTGCAGATTCCCCCTTGGTAACCCATTGTTTAGATTGTTATTTGGCCTCAAGAGTATAGTAATGTATCCATGTTTCATCCACAGTGACGAAACGACGCTTAAAGTCCTCCGGATTCTTCTGGAACAGCTGCAAACCATCCTTGCAACACTTCACACGATTCCGTTTTTGGTCAAGCGTGAGCAATCGCGGCACCCATCTTGCGGATAGCTTTCTCATGTCCAAATGTTTATGCAAAATATTATGTACCCATTCAGTCGAGATGCCCACAGCACTAGCAATCTCACGCACCTTAAGTCTTCTATCATCCATCACCATACCATGGATTTGATCAATGATTTCTGGAGTCGTAACCTCCACAGGCCGTCCAGAACGTTCAGCGTCACTTGTGCCCATATGGCCAGTCCGAAAATTTTGAAACCACTTATAAACTGTTCGAATCGAAGGTGCAGAGTCACCATAATGTTTATCAAGCTTCTCTTTAGTCTCCTGAGGCGTTTTGCCTTTCATGAAGTAATGTTTAATCACCACTCGAAATTCTTTTTCGTCGATTTCTTGAAAATCACTCGACTTCCTTGATTCACACGAATGCCAAACACAAAGAAATAGTCCAATATGGCTGAAACTTGGTGTGCGTTCATTCAAGAGATGCTACTAACTAAACATGACCTCGATACGCGCCGGTGGTGCCATCTCTCGGACTTTGCACGGACTTTTCAAACCAGCCTCGTACAAGACCATCTATATATAGTTGCTAGACTACCAAAAAGCGTTTGATAAAGTACAGCACATCAAACTGATAGAAGAGTTAAAGAACATCCAACTTAACCGGAAAGACAAAGAAACAATAAAATAGATCTATTGGAATCAGACTGCTGTAGTACAAGTAAATGAAATAGTAACAGAGGAAATGCCGATTCAGCGAGGAGTCAGGCAAGGCTTTTTTTTATGGGTCTAGCACACGTGCTACAGGGAAGTCTCTAAAACGCTACATGAGCGACACGTGTGCGGAGAAAGCGATTCATATTGTTCTTGAATCGCTGTAAGTTGTACTCGGTGGGAAACACAGTCCTGGGCAAATTATTCCAAAGGGATGATGTTCTCCATATAAAAGACTGCTTGAAAAGCGTTGTACGAGCTGAACCTGATACAGATATGAAGTATTAGCGCGACTTGTACTTCTAACATGGGAGGGATTAAGCGGGCCACATCCTTCGAATACTTTCCAAGAAAATACTTGTAGAATAGGCTCAAGTCGCCAGCCGTTCTTCAATGTTCCAGCGAATCAAGGCCGCCGGTCAGTTCCGGGTCTCCAATCAGATGAACAGCTCTTCTCTGAATAGAATCCAACAAATGCAGTGTATATTTGGGAGCGGAGCTCCAAATATGGGAGCAGTATTCCATAGTTGGTCGATTTTGAGCTTTGTAAAGAATTAACAGTTGTTGTGGAGTGTAAAGCTTTCTGGTTCGAAATAATATTCCCAACTTTTGAGAAGCTCTCCTTGCTATGCCTGCAACATGTTCATGCTAGAACATATTTGCTCCCAAATTAACGCCTAACAAATTGAGTGACGATGTTAGAGGAATGGAGTGCCCCGACATAACTATGTCGGGTTCAGCAACGTTAACTTTTTTAGAAAAAACTGCCGCCTGGGTTTTTGTAGCTTTAAACTCCACTTGGTTACTGTCACCCCAAGATAGAATTTCTTTCAGGTCTTTGATGTCCGAGCGTTCAAAGTGAATGAAGAGATAAGTGTACTGTCGACTACAAAGCTGCAGATTGGATTCTCGGTCTTTTCCAACAGATCGTTAATATAAATGAGAAAGAGAGTAGGAGACAGTATGGAGCCTTGATGTACATACACCGGCGTTGGTAGTGAAGGTGTTAGAAAGAAATCCGTCGACTGCCACTCGTAAAGAAGGCTCTCTGAGGAAACATGAGAGCCACAAACAGAACTTTTCAGGCACACCATAAGAACGTAGCTTACCCAACAGCCCGTATGGGATATGTCAAGAGCAACCGCTCGAGATTCTCCAAAGTGTTCAATTGCGTTGTTCCAAACATGTGTTTCATAAGTCAGAAGATCTCCTGTTGATCTATTTTTACGAAAGCCATATGGGTCATCGCTAATAATATTAAATCCTTCAAGATATTTTAGAAAATGCTTATTGATAGCTTTTTCCATGACTTTCGATATTATTGGAAGCAGTGCGATTAGTCGGTAGTTATTTGGCAAGGTCTTCTTGCCTTTTTTAGGTATTGGCTGAACTGAGACACATTTCCAGCAGAAAGGAAATATTCCTTGCGTACTATAACCTGTATTATTTAACTTGTATTGTCATCTTCAAGAAAGCATTATGGGAACGAAGTGAAGGAATCAGGAAAGGGGGTGAAGTGATAAACACCATTCGGTTTGCCGATGATACCGTGATCTTAGCAGAAATATTAGAGGATCTGCAAGCATTGATTGACAACGTAAACAGAGAAACTGTCGAAATGGGTCTGACGATAAACGCGGAAAAAATAAAACTTATGGTCATTTCTAAACATCAAACCAACAATTACCAATTATTCCTCGAAGGAAGACAAATAGAACGTGTAGAAAAGTACAAATATTTAGGCACGTATATAACATCCGCCGGTGGTTATCGCCCAAGATCCAGAAGATCTGGAATATATGACAAGGAAGCTCATAGACCAATATAACAATTGAGGACTCCCAGTAAACATGAGCAAAACAAAGTACTTAAATAGGCAGAATCTGAAACTGGACAATACTGGACAATAACATCGAAATTGAAGCATGCGACCAATATACTTACCTGGGAACTAGAATAGACAGCACTGGAAGAATGAAGTGGGAGAGAGGATAGCAAAGGGGAAAGGATTGATTGGTGCCATGAATTCCATTCTGTGGTCAAAAAATGTCACTAGGCAAAGAAAGCAACAGATTTACAACGTCATCTTCAAAAATGTAGTTCTATATGGGTGCGAAACATGGCAACTAAACAAAACTCTTGAAAGAAGGTTAAATGCTCTGGAAATGGATTTTTTGGGAAGATCGGCGAGAATTTCCAAGCTCGATAGGATATCAAATGAAAGGGTCCGGTCAAAAAATGAAAATGGAAACACTGATAGAGGACGTACAGGAGAGACAATTAAAGTAGTACGGCCATGTCCAAAGGATGCAACACCATAGAATCCCAAAACAAATCCTACAGTGGACACCTACAGAAAGAAAAAAAAAGGGAAGGCAGAAAATAACCTGGTCTATAAGCATAACAAAAGCAATGTCCGAACGAAACCTACGACCAGGTGACTGGGATGATCGGCGAATATGGGAGCTAGGAACCGGAAGGCGCAGAGTGACGCTATAAACCGGAGATATATATATATATATATATATATATATATATATATATATATATATATATATATATATATATCTGACATTTACAAACACACTGAAATTAAAACCAAAATAGAGGATGCAAGAAAATCATTTTTAAAATTCTGGACGATGTTCTGCAACAGAAACTTATTCCTCACTCTAAGATTGCGTTTCCTGGAATGCTACGTGTGGTCCCAACTTTTGTATGGAGTCGAGACATGGATATTGAACCAATACACTACTAAGAAACTAGAGGCATGTAGCTTTATCGAAGAATATTAAAAATTACATGGACAGCCAGGATTACTGATGAGGAAGTTCTACGAGGGATAGGTAAAGGCAGAAAACTCTTGACAATTAAAGTACAAAAAACAACAGGGAGGAGTTGATGGTAGAAAGGGTGTCGGAAGAAAGAAAAACTCTTGGCTGAGAAACATCGGAGAATGAACCAGCATAAATGTGGGGGAGTTGTTTCATGTTGCGAGGGACGGAGAAACATTTAAGAGAAGGCATGAGAAGGAAAAGACGAAGACTGGATTATCTGCATGTTCAAGAATTTAAGAGTCATAAAATTTCAAGGTGAAATAACTGTCGATTTTTATATGGGCATAGCACACGTGCTGCTGAGCTATCCCTAAAGCGCTACAGGAGCGAAAAAATCGATTCACTTTGGCCTTGAATCGCTGCAAATTCTAATCTGTGAGAAACATAGTCCTATACAATAATTCCCAAGGTATAATGTTCTCAATATAACAGACTGCTTGAAAAAGTGTGTACGACGAGTGGCAGGCTGAACCTTATAGAGATGTGCACCATCTGGGAGGAATTAAGTCGGCTTCATTCATTGAACACTTTGCATGAAAAAACTTGTAAAATAGATTTACGTCGCCAACCATTCTTCGATGCTCTAAGGAAGCAAGGTTGTTAGTGAATGCTGGATCTCCAATCAGACGAACAGAATCCAACAAAACCAGTGTATGTTTGGTAGTAGAGTCCCAAATGTGGGGGCGGTATTCCATCCTTAGCTAAATTTGAGCTTTGTACAGAATTAACAGTTGTTGTGAAGTGAAAAGCTTTCTATTTCGATATAATATTCTCAGATTTTTGCGATGGAGGCAACATACTTGCTCACAAGTTAACGCCCAGCAGATTGAGCTATGATGAATAGAGTATACCAACATAACTATGTCGGGTTCAGGAACGTTAACTTTTTTAGAAAAAACTTCCGCCTGGAAGCGTTAAATTCTACTTAAATACTGTCACCTTAAGATAGGATTTCTTCCAGGTCTTTGTTAAGTTGAACGATTCGTTTTTTGTTTTGAATGACTTTTTAGTAAACTTGGATTTTTTCTTTAAGTCAGTGGTTAATTCTGTACAGAACAGGTACATAATTAGAATACATATCCACAGAGGTAAAGCCTGAGATTTGGTATTCGTAAAGGAACGAAAAACTTTTTCCATAATAAAACCTGTCGCCTGGGGATATACTTATAATTTTGTATGGAAATGATAGAAATAAATTTTGAAATAAAGTTATAAGTGCTATTTACGAATCGGATAATTTTCAAAGTTTAGGACTACATGGCAAATTCCACTATTTTTTTTTATAACCGCATTAAAAGTTGGTTAGCTGAAGATAGAATACGATTTGTTTAATATAATTTTTTATATAAAATACACTAAGTATTACCATAGAAAAGAAGCCATCAAGGTTATAGTTAAATGTAAAATCATGATTTCTGGTAATATACACTTTAAATTCTCGGACGTTTTGCCTATCAATCACAACTCTTTCTTTTAAACTAATCCTTCAACCATTTGTCAAAATATACTATTACTCTTACCACTATAACTAGGCATCTTATGAAACAAATAGTTCATACAACACTAAGGTAATGCATTTTTTAAGGTTGTAGTTGCACTGGAAATTGGGTCTTTTTCGATTTTTTGTTTTATGCCTTGCACTATCCACTCTCCTCTAAAAGCCCACGAAATCGTTTTTCGAAGTTCAATTTCTCCCAGAAACTGTTTATTAGGTACAAGGTGATCATTTTTAAACGCCCGGCCCCTATTTTTGGAAAATTGTTGGACTTTTTTTTTTTTAAATGTAGAATGGTGTAATGCATATCAAGGGATATTTGACATTTGGTAGTGGAAACGACGCTGGACGCCGCGACGCCCTAATTGTTCTCAATATTTTTTCCTTAAACGGTTTTATTTTTAAATTATTTTGCAAAAAAATTATACAGCAAAAACCATTTAAAATATTATTTTTTATTTATTGCTGTTGCCATGGATCGTACCTACGTTTGGCGGTTTTCAAACAATTTATCTAGTACGCGGCTCTCATACTTTAATCTGATAGCAATTATAATAATATTAGTTACTACGCTGTTAAGGTTTTTTCTTTAATAAAATAAATAACTATATAGGTATATGTATATATATATATATATATATATATATATATATATATATATATATATATATATATATATATATATATATATATATATAATATGTATATATATAAAACAAGAAAACATTATTTTTACTAAAACCACAAAAAAAACTATATAGCTTCTAATATTGCATAACTTATAAGATATTTATAAAATTAAACGTTTGAAACTTCAAAATAAAAAAAAAAAACATCAAAGGAAATTTTCTGTATGTCTTCCATCTTCTATCATACATTGTTCCATTTTTTTCATTAACGCTTGATGAGTGGCTTTGTAAATAATTTTTCCAGATAGACTATTGCACGTATCTGATACTTTTGCCTTTAATTGCTCAATATCATTTGTCGCAGTTTTGTATACAATACTTTAAAAGTCTCCACAAGAAAAAATCTAACTGGTTTAAATACTCTCTAACCGAAACAGTTGAATGAGGTGGTGCTCCATCGTGTTGATACCACATATACTTTCTTAAAATAAGGGGAACATTTTCTAATAAAACTGGTAGAGCATTAACCAAGAAATTAAAGTATCTATTTCCAGTTAGTGTTTCCTCAAAAAAGTATAGTCCAACCAAATCTCTCCCAATTATTCCACACCATACATTAACGCCATAATGGCCTTGATTCTGAATTTGATTAACATTGTATGGATTCTCGTCAGCCCAGTAATGTTAATTTTTTCTGTTAGGTTTGCCGTTGCTGACAAAATGACTTTCATCCGTCCATAATATATGATTCAGAAAATAACGTTCTTCGTATATATTTAATCATCATTTCTGCTACAAAATTATGCATTTTATAGTCATGGTGTTTGTTAGCTTTAAGAAATTTCTAAATAATCTTATAAGATACATTCAATTGCCTGCTTGCTTGTCTGATTGGATGGTTTTGAAATATTGCATAATTTTAGCTACTTTTTCATCTGTTGCATCCATATTGCTCATTAAATTTTGTTCTAATTGATAAAACAGTCTAACAGCTTTCCGAAAATTTCTTCTTACTTCTCCATAAATAAGAATCATATCTACTCTTTCAGCGTAGAAAATCATTTCAACTAGAAGCTATTAACACACCGTATATTTAGTTTAACTCTATTAAATTGATTAGGTGTCCAAACAAGACCTATCAGATTACAGTATGACAGCCGCCTACTAGATAAATTGTTTGAAAATCGTCAAACGTGGCTACGACCCATGGCAACCGCAATGAACAAAAAATAAAATTTTAGAGGGTATTTGTTGCATAACTTTTTTGCAAAACAAATTAGAAAAAAGCAGTTTAAGGAAAAAATGTTGAGAAAAATTAGGGCTTTTCAATGTCGTTTCAGAAAAAGTACGTAGATAGAAAAAATTCTGCATTTAAAAAAAAAATATATATCTAACAATTTTCAATAAATCGGGGCCGGGCGTATTAAAATGATCACCCTGTACACTACAAGTTGCGTCCTCAAAAAAGAGTAGCATTTGACTTTTAAAATTTATTAAAAGAAACGTTAATAAAAGATAATTTGTATGTGGTGAGCATCAACAAATTTATTAATGGTAATGTAGACTAAAATAATTGTCGAAACTTTAAAAGCTGTTTTCTTAGTTTCCTCAAAATTCTTTGTTCTAGAAAGCTAAAAACTTATGTGATGTTCACGACTATACCATCTTTTAAATAGCCGCACAGGCTTATTCATTTGAAAAATTTATCAAACATTTATAATTAATAAAATGTTTAGATTGGTTTACATTAAAAATCATAGTTCAATGTAATCATTTAAGCCTAAACTCAAAAAATTTGAATATTTTAGGGCCATACTTGAAAAATCACCACTGGTCTACTTTTTAAGGTTCTTTGGACTAATAACATCTTTTCGCTTTATCCCAAAAAGCTAAAAAAATCTAGCCATGTTCTCCATTTTTTCATACCTCTACTACCAACAAAAATTCAGCGTCCCATAATACACAGCAAAAACCCACCCTGTTAAGTGAAATGGCCCCCTTAACAGCTAAATTAACCAAAAGTAACCTAATTAAAAATAATATAATTGCCAAAATTTGGCTAATTATATTTACAAAGACGAAGAAATTATTTCATAACAAACATTTTGAATCCTTCTGTAATTTCAAATAATATTCTGGTGTTCTATTTTCAGTATTTTAAAAATTATATTTACCGTTCAGAAAATTTTTAAAATGTACGTCTTGTAGCTGAAAAATTCAAAACTACACAGCTATTGTCTTGAAAATGCTTTTTATCAAAAAGTAAACAAACAGGCATTAAATATTCACGCAAAGGAAAACATGTACAAGGACGAAAAGTTTTTTAATTCTTTCAAATATCTGCTGGTTTTCGTTTATTCGAAAAAAATATACCTCAACGAACTTTATTGAATTATGTCGAGTACTTGAATGATTTTTTCTTTATAACTCTACGTCAACGCTTATTTTTTATGTATAGAGCACATAGATTACAGGAAAATCCCCACATTGCTACATTTTCAATAAGTAAAAGACATAAAATATAAATATCAAATTTTTAGTGCTAGAAATGAAATTTATTTAACTTTTAGAATTACAGTAAAACCTGTCAAAAGCAGCCACAAAAAAATTTAGGAATATTGGCCGTTTAAGACAAGTGGCCGTTATTCCCAGGTTTTGCGCCCTATAAATAAAAGACATATATTTTTCTATTTTTAAACATTTTCTTTATTTTACTAATAGAGTTAGCATACACACGGACTGAAAATTAAAATGATTTAATAATATAATAAAAAAATATTTTGAATATACAGTATATACACTATAGTAATATATACATAATATAGATTTTTCAAAAATGTATACATGTTACTAAGCTTTTTTGAAGTATGTTTCATTTGTTATTTGTTTAAAATTTTTTAGCTTTCATTTCAAAACCTCAGATTTACATGAAAGTAACACTCGAGAAATATCTTTAGCCATTTTTCACCATTTTTATTACACAAAAAATAGTTTTGTATGCCTCTTAAATTTGCACAAACTTCACTCGTACTAGACAAAGTAGATTTTGGAGCTTCACATTCGTCCACATCACTGTCTGAATCAGAGTTAAGCTTTTGGTCTGTATCGCGCAGTTCCTCAACTATTTCCAACATATTGAAGTTTGAGCTTTCTGTAGACACATTACTATCAATAGAAACAAACTCATCCAAGTTTACAGTTTAATCATGGACTAAAGGAAAGAGCTGAGCAAGGGGTATTTCCTCTTCTTCATCAAAAATAGCATCTTCTGGAACAACATCGGAGAATCCGGCCTTGAGAAAACATTTTTTAATTGTAGCTGGAGAAAGATTTTTCCACGCAGTCGTAATCCATATTAGTGCATTCGTTAAATTTATGCTTTTTTGAGATTTTAAAAAACCGCAATAACTGTCAACAAACGTAAGTAGCCTTATGATCAAAAATTTTCTATATATCATCTTAAAATTTTGAATTATTCCTTGGTCTAAATATGAGGTGGTATTTGATGGTAAAAAGCCTGCTTAACATTTTCTAGTGGCACTTTTTTATTTTGTTTCTTGATTTTATTACCAAATTTATGGAGCCATCTGGTCATAATTTTTGACATCATCCAGGCCTTTTTGTTAGATTCCCATTCTAAGGGTAACTTGTCAACTTGACTACCTTTAAAACAACGAGGATTTTTACTTTTCCCAGTTATTAACGGATTTTCTTTTTCTCCTTCCGTATTTGCACACAGTAAAATAGTTAATCGCTGTTTTGCTACCTTCTTACCTGCACATTTATCGTTTTTTAAAGCAAATGTTTTGTTTGGCATGGCTCGGTAATAAAGACCTGTTTCATCAGCATTATATACATCTCGTGGAGAATAATCTTTTAAAATTAGCGGTAATGTATTTTTCCAGGCCTCTACATCTTTCAAATTTACATCTGCGGACTCACCAGAAACTAACTTAAAAGCAATATTGTGCCGTTTACAGATACTTTCCAACCACCTATTTGATGCAGCGAAATTTTCCACTTTCAGGTTGCTTGATTCCTCCAGTGCTTTTTGTTTGAGTAGTGGTCCAGATGTTGGAACTGCTTTATTCCTGGCCTTGGAAAACCAATTGTATACAACTTGATCCACAGCTAATCCTGCTAACTTGTGAAATTTTCGTTTTTGCTCCAAGTTAACACCCTCTTCAAACATCTTTTTTAGTTCACTCTTATTTTTTAATATATCGAGAATTTGCTTATTTTGCTACCTCAAACTTTTCAGCTAGTTTTCGCGAACTTAACGCAAACTTTTCACTTTCAGCGATGATAATATTTTGTCTTTTAGTGTGAAACGTTTTCGTTTCAGCGACGTTATAAAGAACGTGTTCAGTACGAAAACAACTTTAAAATAATGGAATAAACAGAAAACTTTAAATTTAAACCAGATAATTTTATCAACAGTAATGGGTATTTCCTTTAATAAATTGCCCAGTTACAGTAGTAGTAAAAGTAAAAGGTTGAAGGCCCATAAAAATAAATAGTATGTGATAAAATCCTTCGGCCAGCCCGGTCGTTCTTATCAGGAAAATTTCCAAGGAAATATGCCATAAAAATTTCGGTTTAACTGGCCGTGGCCGTTTACTACAAGTAACGGTAATTAACAGGTTTTTGTATACGGGAATTTATATGCAATAGGGTTCGGGAAGCTTAATACTGTCCGTTACCACAGGCGACCGCTTATGACAGGTGGCCGTTAACACAGGTTTCAATGTAGTTTACTTCGAGATATATTTAGCAAAACTTTTATTAGAAAAATAACCATCTGGCATGAAATATTCACACAAGAAAATACAGTCTGTCATATAAGAACGTGTCCGAGATAATTCATTTTTGATAGATGCGTTTCTAGCGATTTAACAAAAAATTGATAGAGAGAACCTTTGTCTACGATGCATTTTAGTAAAAGTATCAGTAAATTCCGAACTTTCGTCTAAATCACGTAAAATCCAAAATGAGTCACTTTTTGCACGTCGGTTTGAGGCAGTCTTTCTTTGTTCTCATCCAAAAGGCCCTAAAAGGACACATTGCGCGGTCGCTAAATATATTAAAAAGTCGGTGTCGTTCGTGTAGAAGAATCATTTTAACGAGACGAAGATGCCGACGACTTGCCAAAACGTGGCTCGGTAGGCCAAGTCACTCCAAAAGTCGAAAAACGAATCGTTGTTTTCATGAAACCCGGAATTCACATTGCGTCAAGGAGCGGAAGAATTAAGAAATCGGGTTTGAATGTGTCCCATGAGACCATTCGATATATTCGTGCTCATGATGTCAAATTTCGAAGCACGTTGAAAAAAACCTTTACTGGGCGAAAATCACGTCCCCATGCGGCTCGCTTAGGCCCACGATAAGATACTAAAGTGACCTTCATAATCATCGGACGCCAACCCTATCGAAAATGTTTGGTCCTTTGTAAAGAGAAAGCTCAGAGGAAAGACTGTAAGGACTATGACTCAGTTATCTCGCGGAATTTGAAAAATTTGCAGAATATGCAGAAAATCTCGTCGACAGCATGCCTCGAAGATACCAGGCGATTATTGATACAAGAGGCGATTAGGCAACTTACTAAGATAATGGCGCCGTTGTTAGCACACCAAAGAATACATTAATGGCAAAAAATGTTCCCCAAATAGATTTTTTTTTTTAAGAATATGAACGGTCACGTTCTTCCTTGACAGTGTAGTATGTACTGGTAGAATATTGAAATATCCTAATTGCACTGGTTTGGTTAAGTCAGAGAAAATGTTTTTTAACATTAAACAAGTATATGTATTAAATTATGTATACTATGTCAGTTTCGTATCCATAAAAATGTTATTTAATATCTAATGCAATCAAGAGACGACAACAAACAAGTCAAGTAAATTTTACTATACACATTTCGCATAACCTTTGCTTTTGTAGCAGTCTCTGTAAACTCGTAAGTTGTATTTGTCTGTTACTCTTCCTTCTTGCAAACAGTCGTGAATTATGGTAGTTTCACCACCGATAATAAATTCTACCAAGAAATATATATTCTCTCAGATAGTTAAGTTACTCTAAAGGCTTTAGATGTCTATCAGGCAAATTCCAAGATCACGATGGAGTGTAAACGTGACCTGTTAAAAGTATCCTCCAGGAACAACGGAATTAAATTACTGTAGGTTCCAGGACAACCGGGGATAAAAGTTAATAAAAACGAGGACGAATTAACAAGATTTGGAGCTTCAAAACCATACGGCGGGCCAGAATTAGCGTTTGGTATACCGTAACAGATAGTAAAAATGACAATCAATTGTCACACCAGCCATATCTAGATCGTTGGCATGCAACATCTGATCGAAGAGATGCGAGGGACGTAATTGACGGCCCCTCATAGAAACTAACAACTAACATCCTTTGTTTAACAAGGGCTCAGTTTAAATTAGTGGTGTCACCGATCGTCGGCCACTGTCACTTGAGAAAACCATTATAGAAGAAGAAGAAGATACCTCTATGCACATCCTATACGAATGTGTAGCTAAATTAACACATGAAGGCTTAAAAGGAAACTATTAAAGGGACGACGTTCATGTAACCAAGAAAATAAAACACAATGCAGCCAGAGGCTGCGGTGCACTAACAGGCAATCAGCAACCAAGCAAATAACACTTGCTTCTACAGACGCCTTCCTAGGTGTTCATATGTCAATAAGCACCCAATAATAATTTTTGGTAATTAGTTCTGGTCTTACTAAGCTTACCGATGAACCAACTCAGATCCCTGTTCATGATGGTGGGTTCGCTAGCCTCCTTGATATATTTTTGACAATCCGGCTTGAGCTCTTCAATATTACCGTAAATTTTCCGTTTGATTCTAAAGAGTGCTGTGCCATTATCTAAAATATGATAACTAAAAATTATAAATGCTTTTAAACTCTGTATTCAATAATTGTTATTCTTCTAGTGTCTGAAGAATATCCCGTATAATATATCTCTTCAGAAAAATTCCCTTGACACAAATCCGTTACAAGCTTTATTCTTTTGCTTAAATTGGACTCAATAAAAAAGGTTTTTCGTTCTTTTTAAAAGTAATTGCCTTTTTTTCTTTCTTATTATGTAGCGGTTGTTAGTTCTTGTGAAGCTTGAAATTTCCTATTCGAGTTGATTTTAAGAACTTGTTACGATTAAGTCCCTAAATGGTCAGTGTAACCAAATATAATAATTCATATATCATTTGAAGACACTCTCAATGTATTCTAGTTTTTTATAAAGGTTTTAAGGCCAGTTAATAAGTTTTAACAGCGGAAACGAATCAAGATTAATCGAGATACATTTATTCTTCAGTATAATCTCCAATATTCTCAAATGACAAGAATACTGTAACTGTACACGACAGTCCTGAACACAATAAGAATTGGCAGTGACCATCGGATGCTTAGAGCAAAAATAAAAATAAATCTGAAGCAGGAGAGACGTAGATTGATAACGCATACAAAAATAAAGACACCAACACCAATAATAAAACAAAACACAGACGAATATCCACATGCACTAGAAAATTATATAAAACACATAAACCAACAATAACCAAGAGATCGCACAAATTAAAGAGATAAAGGAAGCTACAGAGAAATATTATCATACACTATATGACACGAAAATATCGTCACCGCCCAGGAAAGAAGAAAGAAATATATATATATATATATATATATATATATATATATATATATATATATATATATATATATATATATATATAGCCACGATGTTACGCTAAACGATTCTTGAGGCGGAGGCGCAAATAAAAGATTTTTTTTATAGAATGAAAAAACTGAAGAGATAACTTAAGAAAACTCCCTTGTAATAACAAATTTTATATGATTAAAACCGCAATGTAAATTAATTCTACGAAATGCTACCTACTTGCACACGTAGTTCTATGCTTTTTATCGCTAAAATAAAATTCTTGTTAGCCGTTGTTGTGCGTGCTTACTTCTAGTTACGAGTTAAAAAATAATTATTGTTAGAGACCCTGGAAAACGATTCCCTTAAGTACATTTCTTAGCACTTGAGCTAACTGCATTGCACTTATCATGACTCAATCTACTGAAAAATAACTTACACGTGTCGCTATAACTAGAAAACGGAAGTAGTATAAATCATACGGCAAAAATCATTTGGTCAGTTTCAGGGGTGGACTTAAGAGTCTGTTCAGAATAGAAGGCGATCACGGGCATTATATTTATATTCGATTGGGTTCCAAGCATCATCTAAATTATTCTGAATTACAAGAATATACATGGTAATGATTAAAGATAAACGGATGGAAAAATGTATTTCTTTCTAGATCCAGGAGTACATCCATTGTTCAGACTGGATGGCATGAACGGTCTGGGAGTTGTTCAATAGGCTATTGGTTTTCGGTATGCTGATGTCTTGTATTGTTACGCTTTCCCATGTACCTGGGAGATTCAGGTTACCATCTCTTTTGTTTGAGGTGACATTTTTAATAATTCCAGTAACTTAAAGGATGATTCTTGTTTTGTAGCATAGTGTGTATGGTAGTTTTTTGTTTGCAATTGATAAAATCGACTTTGTGGCCTCTCGCTAACTGGCCTTTAAAAGATCTGATGTAGTTTATTTTTTACTTACTTAGTCCAAGGCCTTTCTACCGTTAAGTGTAAGGCTGGGGGAGTTGAGTTTTGCATTTTTGTCTCCATTGTTGTCAGTGTTGGGTTCGTAATTTGGTCTATGCTATTCCTTTCCCCCCTATTTTCTGATTTTGTCTATCCATCTTGCTCTTGAGCTTCCTCTCCTATTTCTTCCTGGCACTCGCGTTTCGGACACTAATTTGGTGAGTCTATCGTCCGACATTCGGCACACATGTCCAAACTATCTGAGCTGTCCCTCTACAATTTTCTCGTTGATGGGTTTCATTTGTAAGTTTCGTCTGAATGTTTGATTTCTTATTTTGTCTCTCCTGCTCTTACTTTCTATTTCTCTCAGGAATCTCATTTCCACTGCGTTGGTGCAGGATTCTTATCTTTTAGTTAGTGTCCATAACTCACTACTGTACATAAGTGTTGGTCTGATCACTTTTTTCACAATCTCCGTTTTGATATTTTTCGATACTTCTCTTTTTCCTAGAAATGTTGTCTTCATTGCATTAAATATTCCTCCCGCTCTTCCTACTCTTTCGTTTATTTCCCTGTCCATTCTCCCATTCTTTTCTATAATCGCACCCAGGTACTTAAAATGTTCTACTTGCTTAGTTAGTCTTCCGTTCAGGTTTATTTCGTGTGTCTCTGATGTTTGATATTATCATGGTTTTTGTTTTTTATATACTAATTTTCATGTTTATCTTCTCCAGCTCGTCTTTTACTACTTCAAGGTTGTATTGTAGATTTTCCCCTGTAACTGCTATCAAGGCCATGTCATCTGCAAATATCTGTTCATTCATCTTTTTCTTGGCTTTCTTCATTGCATCATTTAGTACCGTTATATTCAGAAATGGGCTCAATACACATCCTTGTTTGACCCCCTGTCTTGTTTCGAATTCTATTGATTCTTCATGTTTGTTCTAACTATGTTCGTATTTCCCTTGTACATATCTTTTAATACTTCTATAATGTTTCTGTTTACTCCTCTTACTCTCAGCGTCTCCCACAAGTCCTTTCTTCTCAGTTTATTGAAGGCTTTCTCCATGTCCATGAAGCATACGTGTGCTTGTCTGTTCTCGATTAATATATTTTCACTCATTTATCTAATCATAAATATAAGATCCTGTGTACTTCTGTTCTTTCTAAATCCGCATTGTGTGTCTTCCAGCGTTGACTCTATTTTGTTCCTTATTTTCTTTTCTATTATTCTTGCGAATACCTTCCCTAGGACACTAAAAAGTGTTATTCCTCTATAGTTGCTACAGTCTCTTTTATCACCCTTCTTATATATTGATAATATAATGTTTTCCAGTCCTTGGGTATTCTTGTTTTCTTCAGAATGTCATTCGTCAAATCCACTAGCCTATTTATTCCTTCTCCTCCCATATATTTTATCATTTCCGGTGTAATATTGTCTTTTCCGGGAGTTTTGCTTAGTTTTATTCTTCTTATTGCTTCCTCCATTTCCTCCAAGCTTATGGTCTCCATTTCCTCTTCGTCCATCTCTACCTTCCTCTCTTTTTCTTGATGTCCCACAATGTCGATAGTTGTTAGCTCTTCAAAATATTCTCACCATTGTTCCATTATTTTAACTTCATTTGTTATTATGTTGCCCTCTTTATCTTTCATATTCGGCATGCTATATTCTTTTCTCTGTCTGAACTGTTTTAATGTACCCTAAAATAGTTTTTGGTTCTCTCTGTAGTTTTCTGTCATTCTGCTCCCAAATTCCTCCCATTATTTGTCTTTTGCCTTTTGTATTGCGGCTTTAACCTCTCTTCTTTTCTCTCTGTATACTTCATAATCTTCGGTTCTTCTTGTGCTCAAATATTTTTTTTACTTTTCTTTTTTGTTTCTTACTTGTCTTCGTATATCATCCGTCCACCATTTAGTTCTTTTTGTGTTATTTGGTATTTCCGTTTTACCCCAGCTTCTTTCCGCTGCATACAATATGCTGTTCCTAAGATATTCCCACTCGTCCTCTATATTTGCGCTATTTGTCCAGTTTTTCAATTTCTTTTTGAGGATTAATCAGTACTCCTTCTGTATTCTTTCTCCCTTAGTTTGATGCTCTTAATTTTTTCATTTACTTTCTTCTTCTCTTATCATTTTCCTCCTTTTTCATTTTTTTATTTTCATTATTACTAGACAGTGATCACTTCCGATCTCTGCTTCTCTCTTTGCTTTTATATCTTTCATTCTTTTCCATTTGCTTCTACTGAACAGGAAGTAATCAATAATTGACCTCTTGTTCCTCGTCTCGGAAGCTCTTGTGTACTCGTACATGTCAAGTTTATTTGTTACGCAAATTAAATTTGTATTCATCGACCATGTCAGATATCCTTCTGTTGCTGTATCCTCTATAGATCCCACTGCAATTACTGTATAGAATGCGTAAGGTATGTGCTCTAGTTTTTTGTTCTTTAGACCTCTGACTGATAATTCTATTGTTACATGTTGCTTGTAGATGGTGGATCTCTCTTTCTGGTAATAATATAAATAAAAAACTAACTTGTCGGTTGTAAAAAAAAGCTCTGTGCGCTGCCACGAAAGTATCTTTACAGGCTTCCAGGTGTTGACGACGGTTCTCCCTGGAAACTGCATGTTCGACTTGTATCACTTCCCTGTAAAGTAAATTATCTAATACTTACCAGAAACTTACACAACTTTAGATGGGTAATAAATTATAGTTTAAAATTAGACAATCTCAAACTACAGTCACTTTCCGGCCTAACAATTGCATGAGGTACTTTTCAGTAATCTTCAAAAATAGAGCAATGAAACTAAATTTATTCCCCAGCTTTTTACAAGCGCGTTTTAGAACAAATGAAAAGAAAAAAGCCACATGTTGTAGTGAAACACTTCAAAGTTACATTTAAAGTAAAATGGTCCTCATCCATTTTAACTAGCGAGGTAATTCAGCTAAGTATAGTGCTGAAACTGCTGAAAATATACGTTAATTAGTTTTCCACGATGTGAAGAACTTTTAGCAATTATTTTCTTCGTTGTTACAGCAAAGAAACACGCCAAAAAAGAAATAAAATAATAGAAATTTTATTCTAAATGTACAGTAGCAACATTATATCTATATATATATACATATATATATATATATATATATATATATATATATATATATATATATATATATATATATATATATATATATACATATACATATATATATATATATATATATATATATATATATATATATATATATATATATATATATATATATACAGTGACCGGCACGGAGTTCGCAACATATCGGAAATTGTTTTATTACTAAAAGGTCCAAATTTCTTTTTCGGGTAATCAGTTCTGCATGTCCAATAACGTAAAAATTGATTTTGACATATGCCAGATGACCGTTGGTATGGTGGGAAATTTGAATAAACTGATATGGTATCATGAAATGTCAGGTTAATTGACAAAATATCTAAAAAATTCAAAAAGTAAAAAGTATTTAGAATTTAATTTAAACCCTCTTCAGCATCTATATAAAAAATTCAAATCGCATTTTTTTTTTTTAAATATTTATTTATGTAGCCAAAAACTTTAAATTTTTTCTGTCTAAGTAGTTTAATTGAGGTAAATTTCTTTGTTTTAATCTTAATTAGAAATGTTATTTTGTTTTCTTGACCCATGGGAGAAATAATTCAAAAAATGAATTTAGATTTGAACGTCAGCTCTTGTAATGAAAGGGTATGTTATTGGTTTTTTAATGTTTAACAAAAAATTTCCTCAAGTGTTTTAATATGTATCGATTTTCTCATCCTTGTAAAGATTTAAATATAACCCAATCAATATTAGATTAAAGTAAAAAAAAACTGAGCCATCAATTAAAAATTGTTTTTTAAGTTAATTTGCAAATTGTAAAACTTTTTTTTTAACCTTAAGTAAAACTTCACTGGGGAATATATCCCTGTCTTACACCTTGTGTTATTTTTATGCTTTCGGACTTTTCCAGCCCTATTTTAACTGTTTGATTCCAGTACAGATTTTTTGTATATATCTGTTGTTTCTAGAATTTTTATTAATTTCTCGTGCATCACACAGTCGAAAGCTTTATTGTAATCTATAAAACATGCATATACATCTACATTTATATGTTTACAACGCTGAACCAGTACATTTAATGAGAATAAAGCTTCCCGTGTATCTATACTTTTTCGGAATCCGAATTGTGTGTTATCGATTTCTGCTTCACATTTTTTGTTTATTCTGGTAAGGATGATTCTCAGGAATATCTTGAGAACGTGAGACATTAAACTTATTAAGCGATAATCGACACATTTCATTAATTTTGACTTTTTGGGAATTGGGATGAAAGTCGACTTTACCCAGTCAAGAGAGATTTGTCCTGTTTCATAGATCTTGTTAAATAAGATATCCAATCGATTAATAAATGGACTTTCACCCGAAAATATTTTGTAGATTTCCCCCTTTATCTTATCTGGACCAACTGCTTTTTCATCTTTCTGTAGTTGTATAGCATGAATAACTTCTCTTCTTGTTATTTCTGGTCCTATCTCATTATCTCTGTTTAGCTGTAAGTTTTCTTATCTATGTCCATTGAAAAGTTGTTCTCTATATATCCTATCTCTTGTCCTTAATATCCAGTATAATTTCATTACTTCCATTTCTCAGAATTATTTCTTGCTTTTTTCCTCCCAATACCTCCACTTTCTTATGTAGGTTGAATGTGTCATGTTTCTATTGCAGTTCCTCTATTTAAACAGATTTCTTGAGCTTCTCTACATTTTCGACGCATTACTCTGTTTAGTTCCTTGTACTTTGAGACATCTCTTGTTTTCTGTAATCATCTTTTGTCCATTAGATTTAGTATTTCGTCTGTCATCCATTCCTGTTTTTTTTTACTCTCCGCTCGACTTATTTCTTCCTCCTCTACCGCTATTAATTCATTCTTCATTTTAACCCGTTCGGTTTGATATATGTTTTCTAATTTCAGGATTCTTCAGTTTATTTGTATCTATGAGATTTCATGAATAACCAGAGTTATTACATATTATATGATTATATACTGTTGATGTATATTACCATAATTATGTATACACATTAATAATTCTACTTTTCATGCTAATATTTTGCAATTAAATAGCTAAAATATTTAGACTTGTAAAAAACAAAATATAAAAAGTATTCATCTGTAACTACCTCTGCAAATATTATATATTTTTCGACATATTCAATTTGTATATCCAGACGTAAATTCGGGGTAATAGGATATAAAATAATCTGCTTGTTTAAATTCAAGTAAGGACATTTCATTCCCCCTTATATTAAGTTATTACGTTTACGTTTAATATTTTCAATATTATCGGAAAAGCAATTTTCACCGACTCAAGTCATAAGGGCCAATTTGAAACCATCGTTGTCGCCATAAATCACTTTTGGCGTAGATATGTGTCTCTAAAACTCTATTAAATATTGATCCATAATTCACTGGCAATGAAACTGCTCTAAAGCAATACACGTTTATTATATCTAGAGAATATAAATGGAAATGGAGAGAATCTAAGAGATAAGTGGACGTACGAGGAAGAATTAAAAAATCTTGTAAAACACAAGATAAATAACTTTTTTTCTGCAAAAGTAAAAATTTATGTCTCTATATAAACTCCATTGAACTCAATATATTTGGCCCAGCAAGATTCCAGTTTTATTATTCCCTCAAAAAAAATATTGTTTAGACCTATTCATAATACTCTTTTGCATCACAGATATCCTCTTCGGTCAACGAAAATTTCTGGCTTGGACAGTCTTTAAGGTTAGCAAACAAAAAAAAAGTCACTTGGAGCCAAATATGGGAAATAGAGTGAGTGGGGAACTATTTTGAAGCCCAGCTCATGCACTTTTGCCATTGCAGCGGCAGATGTATGAGCAGGCGCATTGTCCTGGTGTTGGAGCACTTTTAGCACATTAATCTTGGTCGCTTTTGCATCAAGTCACTATGCAAACGATCCAATAGCATTTTCCAAATACTCAATGATGATACCCTGTGAATCCTAAAAAATAGTTGCCACCTCTTTTTTCGCCGACGAAAGTGTTTTCGCTTTTTTCGGTACACTTTCACCTTCGCCAGCCCACTTTTCTAATTACTGTTGTGTCTTCCGAACATAATGGTGGATTTACGTGTCGTCTGTAATCACAAAACGACGCTGAAGTTCTTCGGATTACTCTGCAAGTTTTCCACTATTTTAGAATGTCCTTTCTAGTGTGTTTTTGGTCTGCAATCCAGGCAAGGCGGCACTCATCATGCACTCAGCTTTAATCCCTGGAAAGAGACAAAGCGAGCCACCATAAGTCATTAATGATGACTTGGTGCCGAAAGTTGAGGAAATAGTTCGAGAAAACAGACGCTTTACGATTTCCTGCTGCGGTCGTTAGAAGCCTGGCAGCAGATTTCTATGAGGATGAAATACAGACGCTAGTGTTACGATATGACAAGTGCCTAAACATACAAACCGTCAACTAAGAACGTGACTACTCGTATTCTTGAAAAAAATGTGTTTCGAGAACATTTCTTGCCATCATGTATTCTTTGGTGTACTAACAATGGAGCAATTATCTTAGTAAATTGTCCAAACGCCGCCTGCATCAATAATCGCCTGGTATCCCCGAGTGATGCTGTCGACGAGATTTTCTGTATACTCTGCAAATTTCTCGAATCTCGCGAGACAACTGAGACAAAGTCCTCAGAGTCTTTCCTCTGAGAGACCAAACGTTTTCACGTCTGGTGATTGTGAGGGTCACTCTAGTATATTATCGTGGGTCCAAGCGAACCGCTCCGCGACGTAATTTTCGTCCACCAAAGGTTTCTTTAACGTGCTTCGAAATTTGACATTATGAGCACGAAGATGTTATCGAATGGTCTCATGGGACACATTCAAACTCGATTTGCTTAATTTTACCGCTCTTTGACGCAGCGTCAATTTCGGGTCCCGTGAAAACAGACATGATTCGTTTTTCGACTTTCGGAGTGACTTTGCCTACCGAGCCACGTTTTGACAAGTCGTCGACATTTTTCGTCTCGTTAAAATTATTTAGACAGTTCTTCACTAACGATACCGACTTTTTAATATATTTAGCGGTCGCGGAATGTGTCATTTTAGGCCCTTTTGGATGTGAGCAGAGAAAGACTGCCTCGAACCGACGCGCAAGCAACTGCCTCATTTTGGATTTTACGTGATTTCGCCAAAAGTTTGGAATCGAGTGATACTTTTACTAAAATGCGTCGTAGACAAGGGTTCCCTCTACTGATTTTTTGTTGAATCGCTAGAATCGCATCGACCAAAAATGAATTATCATGGACACGCTCTTACTTGACAGACTGTAGGTAGTTGTTGAAAAGTAGGTAGTTTTTAGGAACGTTAGGTATTAAAATTCTAATATGGTACTATATATTTTATAGCACTGCAAAGAGGGGATTAAAATGTAGCTGCCGAAACGATCAAACTTAATTCCTCACCATAATTATTACTCTCCGTTTAAGACCATCAGAAATGAAACTTAAAAAGCAATTTTGAATAATTTCCTGCTTTTTTCGACGCCATACCCTACTTCTCTCTATGCAAAGCTATATTAATCTATTGATCCATTACTCAACAATGACAGTATTCTAAGCCAATACACATTCAGAGAATATTAGAATAGCAATATAGACCATTTATCAGCGATTGTTGCCAATGGTGACAGGAAATAAATCAGTAGGCGAGTGTCAATAAGAAAATGTTTAATTTGAGATTGCAGATAATAGAGCCCGAGATTAGTTAACATTATTCTAAGTTTATTTGTTGAAAAAGTTTTTAGAATTTATTTTGTTAAATAATTTTGAAATATTCTACAGTATTCTTCAAGAAACCTAAAATTTATTATTATATACTTGAAAACTCACATGTAACAATGACTTGTTTTTTTTTTATCGTTCACTTCCTCGCTTGAGAATGAGGCGTTCCTTAGATAGACAGAAATAATACTTTTGTAATTGTGGTAAAAATAATATGTAGGGAGTCGAATTGTTTTGTAACGACATTCTTATCTTAATGTAATCTAAGAGTTGCGCAGTAACACCTCTAATGTTCTACCCGGATGCAGCCAAATTCAAACCTAAACTAATTTCCGCGGCTCCCGCGCCTTCAAAACTAAACCCTGTTATACAGGGTGAGTCAACAAATAGAGTAAAGTTCATTATCTCATTTGTTTCGGGAATGAAGAAAAAATGTTAAATACAATAGTTTTAGGGAATGGGGAAGGTGCACAGTTTTAAAATTATTTTTGAGTAGTGGGGCCGATATAACATATGTTTTTTTAAAAGGAACATCCTATTTTCTAATTTATTTTTAAATTCTACGTAAAATTTTATAACTTTTTTATTAATAATGTTATATACCTAAACCTAGTAGGTTTTCTAATATTTCAATTTTTAAAAAAAAAAATACTAGTTTTCAGTTTTGTAAAAAAATTGCCAGTAGCACCATTGTTTCTTAAAGTGGAATACTCATAATTGGTGCGAGCGTTCTATAGAGATAAAAAAAAAGATGTATGTAAAGAAAGGTTATAAAATTTTACGCAGAATTTAAAAATAAATTAGAAAATAGGATGTTCCATTTACAAAAACATATGTTATATCGGCCACACTTTTTTGAAGTATCCTGTATACTCAAAAATAATTTTAAACTGTGCACCTTAATATTCCCTAAAACTATCGTATTTAAAATTTTTTCGTCATTCCCGAAACAAATGAGATAATGAACTTTACTCTATCGCTGACTTGCCCTGTAAGATCCTATTAAGACTGGTCGTGGAGGCGCTGAACACGTTTCCTGGAGCTGGTTGCTTCTACGGGCCTGCCGACGACTCGACTGTGTAGGACACATAAGGCAGGTATCGCTTTGAGGATCTTCTGCTACTTTATTGAAGATCATTAGGCAAGCCTGTTTGTTTTGCTCCTTTTCACCTGCAAAAAATAACACAATCCTTGTAATCTAGTTATCAGCATTTTTTAATATAGGGTACTGTATTGTTGAAAAGGCTAATATCGCCGTATGTAAGTTTTGATATTTTTTTATAGCCCTCCTTCCCGCCACTATAGGAATTTTTACCCTTTTTTACTACGAGAGTGGTCTCAAAAGTTCTCGGCCTGATACAGATACGGTGTGAAGATGACAAAACTATTATATTTGTTACCTACTACATGGCATTGTTCACCTCTTTCTCTCTCTCTCTCTCTCTCTCTACATATATATATATATATATATATATATATATATATATATATATATATATATATATATATATATATATATATATATATATATATATATATATATATATATATATATATATATATATATATATATATATATATATATATATATATATATATATATATATATATATATATATATATATATATATATATATATATATATATATATATATATATATATATATATATATATATATATATATATATATATATATATATATATATATATATATATATATATATATATATATATATATATATATATATATATATATATATATATATATATATATATATATATATATATATATATATATATATATATATATCTATAATATATATAAAATGCAACGTCTCTCTGTATGTCTGTCTGTCTGTCTGTCCGTTAAAAACCACTTATCCGATTTACGTACTTTTTTTTTTAAAACATACATATGTTCTCTGGCCAGGTTATAGGCTATATTTTATTACGATAGGTAGCATAAGGAATGAGCAGTGACAATAATAGTAAATGAAGTCGGACAAAGTTTGCCGCTAGCGCGTTCTCTTGCAATACACAGTCCAAACCATTAAATATGGAACAATATTATGTAGCAGAGAATATCTATAATATATATAAAATGCAATGTCTCTCTGTCCGTCTGTCTGTTTGTCTGTCCGTTAGTGTGCTTATCACTGGAGAACTACTTATCCGAGTTACGTGCTTTTTTTTTAAACATACGTATGTTCTCTGGCCAGGTTATAGGATATATTTTATTAGGTGACATAAGGAATAAGCAGTGACGATAATAGTGAATTAAGTCGGAGAAAAGTTTGCCGCTAGCTCGTTCTCTTGCAATACACCCCCTAAAGCATTAAATATGGAACAATATCATGTAGCCAAGAATACAATATATATAAAATGCAACGTCTCTCTGTCTGTCTGTCTGTCCGTTAGTGCGCCTATCACTCGAGAACCACTTATCCGATTTACGTGTTTTTATAAATTTATATATATGTTCTATATAATTCGATATAAGCCTAGATAATGGGAGATAAGGTGAGATAATAGGAGATAAGGAGAAATAATGGGAGATAAGGAGAAATAATGGGAGATAAGTCGAGATAAGCCTCGATAATGGGAGATAAGGTGAGATAATGGGAGATAAGTATAAATAATGGGAGATAAGGAGAGATAATGGGAGATAAGCAGAGATAAGTCTAGATAATGGAAGTTATGGTGAGATAATGGGAGATAAGGAGAGATAATGGGAGATAAGCAGAGATAAGTCTAGATAATGGAAGTTATGGTGAGATAATGGGAGATAAGGAGAAATAATGGGAGATGAGCAGAGATAAGTCTAGATAATGGGAGTTATGGTGAGATAATGGGAGATAAGGAGAAATAATGGGAGATGAGCAGAGATAAGCCTAGATAATGAAAATTATGTAGGGATAATGGGAAATAAGGAGAAATATTGGGAGTTAAGGAGAAATAATGGGAGATATTTTATTACATTGGGTAACATAAGGAATAAGCAGTGACGATAGTAGTGAATCAAGTCCACGCGAGCGGAGCCGCGGGCCCGGCTAGTATATATATATATATATATATATATATATATATATATATATATATATATATATATATATATATATATATATATATATATATATATATATATATATATATATATATATATATATATATATATATATATGTATATATATATATATATATATATATATATATATATATATATATATATATATATATATATATATATATATATATATATATATATATATATATATATATATATATATGTATATATATATATATATATATATATATATATATATATATATGTATATATATATATATATATATATATATATATATATATATTAGAAATAAGGGACCGTAACAAGGCACTGGTAACAATAAATTGAAGGTTAACTCTGGGAATGCCCTTGTAAGGAAATAGGGATAAGCAATTAAAGATCTTTAAGCTCTAGTTTCTGTTTTTTTATTTCTTAATCAAGCTTTCGCTGCCTAAATAGTAGCTTCTTCTGGCTACTGGAATGCAAACAAACGACAAAAGGAAAATTAAGATGTTCATAAGGAAGTGCGATAATTAAGTTACTGTAAGCTATATAAAAGTATACGTATAAAACTGTAACAGGTTTTTCTCTAATTAAGTATGCAGTTCAAGCATTTAACTAACCAGGTAGCGACATAATGGTACGAAAACATGAGAACAACACATTTGGAGAAATTACAACAGTCCTAAGAGGTAAAATAATAATATTAACATTTTAAAATTAAAACTGTGAGGAAAAACCACGCTACCTTAATGGTACTCCATATTTAAATCTGTATTTGACGTAACATGTCGTAACTTATAGTGATTTTTGATCCGCCATTGGTGGAAATTTGGTCAGATGGCCAGCAAAAAGCATAAGTTGATATTTATTAAGGTTATCGTCTACCATTTGAGCAAGAAGTTTTTTTTCGAAAAAATTATTTTTAAAATTCTCAGAAGTAACGCAACAGGTTTAGAACAGATTAAGGAACGTATCCCTTACTTGAAATTGGTTCTCTCATAGAAATCGTTACTTCTAATTGGTTTTGTGTAATTCTGTGTTAACAAATAAGTGTAAATAGAACTGAATCCCTCTCTTTCAATCATAAAAAAGACTATATATACATATACATATACATATACTATATACTATATATACATACATATATATATATATATATATATATATATATATATATATATATATATATATATATATATATATATATACATATATATATATATATATATATATATATATATATATATATACATATATCATCAGCTTATCTGTCCACTGCTGGACGAAAACCTCCTTCAAGTCTTTTTCTGTTCTGGGCCACTGGGCCACTGCTACCCAGCCACTCTCTTCAAATAATTAGTCCACCAAGTTAGTGGTCTACTTCTACTCCGATAGGTCGTCACTCTATAATTCTTTTTGTCGATCGTTCGTCCTTAAACCTAGCAACATGCCTAGCCCAGTTCTTTTCCTGATAATATAATTTGTGATGTAATCTCTAAGAGTAACGTCTAATATTGACCTCTCCATTTTTCTTTACATTGCATATATTTTTTTTATATTTTTCTTTGTCATTATGAGAGTATCGGCTCAGTACGTACGAACGGGTAGTACGCATCTCTAAAAAACTTTTCTTTTTAAACATACAGGAACATTAGATTTGAATATATAGGCCAGTTTGCTATATGCTGCCCAGAAGAGATCTATTCTCCGCTGAATTTCATGTGTTTGGTTGGCTCGTCCTATGCTGACTTCATGTCCTAGGTATTTATGTCGGTGTAATTGCTCGATATCCACGTGATTCAGTTTTATAGAGTCGTTTAATACAAGATTTGTCATAAACTAGGTCTTGGATAGATTGATTTTTAAAGCAACCCTTCCTGAAGCTTCTTGAAGCATGTGCAGCATAGATTGTGCCTCTTTCATATTTTTTGTTATTAAGACAATGTCATCGGCAAAAGAATGTATGTATATATGTATACATATATATATATATATATATATATATATATATATATATATATATATATATATATATATGTTCAGATATATTTCAACTGAAACAAATAATTTTTATAATAAAAAAATAAAGAAAAAAACTGTACTTTCCGAACAAAGTTTTTTTGGGGTGATATTTATGAATCGTCTGATGATCAAGTTACAAAATCGTATTTTATCTGAAATAAAGGCAGTTTACGCTAGAGTGGCTCGACACATTTATTCATGGAACATAAATTTAGAAGTTTATGTAAGCCACACGATAAAAGATATTGCTTTTAGAAATTGCCAAAAGACTGTTCGAAGCGAATTAGTTTTGGTTGGAAAAGGAAATAAAGATATAAATTTATTGGTGTCTCTCCATTTTTGTGTCAAATATTATTTATATACTATCTATATCTATATATATATATATATATATATATATATATATATATATATATATATATATATATATATATATATAATAATTTTTCTGTTGAACCTTTTGTTTACATAAACTTGATTGGTTTTTCTTGGGTACTTAGGTTCTTTTGGAAAACACAAACTAGTTTATTTGACGTTTCGCCTTATTTTTTTTTACGCATTTTCAAAAATTCTTTATTTTTTAATATTCATTCTAAAATTAGAAAACACAAGGTTAAAATCTTTTAAGTCAAATTACACTTTTAAAAACATATAGCATTTTTACGCACACTCGGACATTTAAAATATTACACCATAACAAAAATATAAAACAATTTACTAACGTGTATATACCCTGAAAGTCAACTATTTGTGTGTTTGTGAATTTCAAATTCTGTATTTCTTTCAGCATATTGTGTCTCGTATTTTTTACTGATTTTTTTAAAATTTTATTATCTATAATGGGTGTCTTAACGAAAAAACTATTATTAATGTTAAGTATATATACCATTTTGTATTATTAAGAGGATATGCATGCCAGCATGTTTATTTTTTAATTAAATTTGTGTAGATATGACTGATTCCTTTTATGTCAGTCCTATCATTCACAGTGTTTTCATCTTTTTTTATTTCAATCATCTCTTTGATTTGTAGTTTGGCATAATTCCGCTCTTTGCAGAGGACCTTGGTTTCATTGAATTTAAAGTCATGTTTTTCTTCTGCTTCGTGTTTACTAAGGGCAGTAGAAGCATTCCTAGTATATTTGTGTCCATTTAGTCTGTTTTTTTAGTAACTGAGAAGTCATGCCAATATATTTCTTCGGACAATTCGCACACGGTATTGCATACACAACATTAGATTCATTCATTGTGGGGATATGGCTTTTTAAGTTTGTAAATAATGAATTTAGTTTATTTTGAGTTTTATGGCAAACTATAATATTATATTTTTTCAAGACCCATTTCAGCTTCTCAGAAAGTTCTTTTGTATAAGGAAGTGGTAAAAATTTATGACAGTTTTGTTTACTATTTTTGGTGTTGTTTTTTGAGTTATTATAAAACTTGTATATTCTCTTTTTTATTGTTCGATTGATGTCATTCTCTTTAAAATTGTTTTGTGTTAAGACAGTTATTACTTTTTTTAGCGCGTCTGGTCTTAGTTCAGGGGAAGTCAATTTTATTGCTCGGTCTGTTAGGCCAACTATAACGCTGATTTTCTGGGACATTGCATGACTAGAGTGAAAATTCAAATATCTCCGTGACCAAGAAGGTTTTGTGTACCACTCTGTAAGGATTTTATCTTGCTTTCTGATAAGAGTCAGGTATAGAAAATTTATTTTACCATCCTTTTCAATTTCTGATGTAAATTGTAATTTTTTTGTGGAAGCTATTAAATTTGTATAGAATTTCGGTAATTTTATCATTTTGGGCTGCTAATAAACAATCATCTACGAATCTCTTGAAAAACAAAATATTACCTTTTATTTTTTTAATGACTTGTTCTTCCAGGTATTCCATTACTAGTTGAGCAATGACTGATGAAATGGGGGAACCCATGGCACAACCGTCGATTTGTTTATAAAATCTATTTTTAAATTGAAAATAGCTGGTGTTCAATGTGAGATCTATGGCGTCCAGAAAATTTCTTTTTGAAATTGTTGTGTGTTCTTGTAGTAGATCCCATTTTTCATTAATAACGGTTTTAACTAGTTTATTTGGAATGTTCGTGTATAAAGATGTTACATCAAACGATAAAAGTTTATAATTCGATGGGATTCTCACTGTGTCGATGAAAGTTTTAAAGTCGAAAGAATCTTTAATAAAATGTTTAATGAAATACAGAATTTGAAATTCACAAACACACAAATAGTTGACTTTCAGGGTATATACACGTTAGTAAATTGTTTTATATTTTTGTTATGGTGTAATATTTTAAATGTCCGAGTGTGCGTAAAAATGCTATATGTTTTTAAAAGTGTAATTTGACTTAAAAGATTTTAACCTTGTGTTTTCTAATTTTAGAATGAATATTAAAAAATAAAGAATTTTTGAAAATGCCTAAAAAAAATAAGGCGAAACGTCAAATAAACTAGTTTGTGTTTTCCAAAAGAACCTAAGTACCCAAGAAAAACCAATCAAATATATATATATATATATATATATATATATATATATATATATATATATATATATATATATATATATATATATATGTATATATATATATATATATATATATATATATATATATATATATATATATATATATATATATATATATATATATATATATATATATATATATATAAGTGTGTGTGTGTTGCTTATTATTGACATACGGAACGGAAATGTGGATTTTGAATCAAGAAATTATAAATCGCCTACAAGTAACTCGACGAACGATGGAAAGGAGGTTGTTGGGAATATAGTCGAGGGATAGGCTGGATAGGAAGAAATTCGAGGAAGATCCAAGATGACTGATGTAGCTGAGAGGGTAAGCAGGTTGATGTGGAGCTGGGCGGATCATGTCGCAAGACTCTCTGATAATCGATGGACTCATAAAGTAATCAAATAGAGGCCCTGGAATGAGAAAAGAAGTAGAGGACTCCCGCAAACTCGATGGTCTGACCACATCAAAAGACAACAACAGTTAGTTGTCAGTATTTACGGTTGTAACATTTATTTTTTCCTAGATTTTAAGATCAAGTTACAACAGTCTTTTTCTATCAATAATTCATGTAATACTTGCTGTTTTAAGTTAAGCAGTGAGTTTAAACTTTTGAGCAGTTTAACTTAACCAGTAGTGTAACGCCGGTTGCCGACTTAACTTATTTAGTGCACTGAATGCGTCGGATTTGTTAAAAAATTGCGTCCTGGAAGTGACCCAAGAAGTAGGGAGAAGATATATAAATGCCGATTTGGAATTTTTCCTCCAGCATACCGTAGTGGTTTTTTTCCACCGTGATGCAGTAACGGCTTAGTCCTTCATTAAGCCGTAGTAGGCTTTTTTCGACCGTCATGCCGTAGTGCAGTAAGGGCTTTTTATCACCAAGTGGGTATCGTTTCTAGCTCTCAAGTTTAAGGCCTTTTTCCGTTCTTAAAATATTCTGCTCATCCTAAGGCATTTCAGGCCAAAAAGTGATTAACTATCCAAAAAAAGAATAGGAAAGTTGTGGCTGAGACAATATATTTGATGAGAATCTCACAAGGAGAGGCGAAGTAGCTTACGGAAAACCCACGAGAAGAAGCCAATCGGTAAATCAGTAGTACACCGTTTAAATAAGTCACTTCCTGTCTGTAACTTGTGTTTTTAACGACTACTCAATACGTGCAATCCGCGAAGTCGATTTTAAACACTTTTATATCGTGTCTTTTAAAGCCATTTGCTAAGAACTTAATAATTCTAATTTAGAGACTCTCTGTAAAAGTGTGCACTCGCATAGTACAAGAGGTTATTTATTAAGTCTATGTAATTTTAAGAGTGTAATAAGAGGAAGAATTTTTATTTTGTTAATATACCCTTCTTTATTTAAATGTAGCGTTTCACTGAACTATCCGCTTTAGCTTTCAGGACGCAACGGTTGTACCCAATTCAATTTTATTTCAACAACTAAATAACTTTGCAGTATTTTTGCATTTTTAGAGCTGAACTTAGAATCTTTTTATTCTAAAATGAATAGTGCCCAAAATAGTACAACCAAGTTTTAAACAACTATAGAGACTATTTTAAAAGACGTACAAAAATTAACTCTTATCCATGTTCTCTCCAAACAAAACTGGCTAGCTTATATCTAATTTTTGTCCGTTCAGTATTAATCTCCACTCAACCCATTCTCAAAAATTAAGATATACATAAGGGGCAAATAACGGCTTCTATATTTAATAAATAAAATATTTATTAAAAATAAAGAAGGTTGCGGCTATATAAAATAACACAGCAAACGTGAGGCTATACTGTATGGAAAACTCCCGTTCCTAGCGTGATTGAAAATAATTAAAGAATTTGAAAGATAGCCGAGAATATGTAACATAAGAACTAGAATATAGATTGTTATTTGCTTTCAGGCAGGCTGGCTTATTTACATTACGTAAATTGAATTATACTTAAGTCACTGTTTATTTACTGTATCAAATGATGGAACTATTGAGTTCATATTATATTATTGATATATGGACATATATTACCTAGAATGATGTTTACGAAACCGATATTTTGGTATGCAGTATTTTTTGTTGAGAGAGCCAGAAGACGGCCAGCTTTGTTAGATGTCGGATTGCAAATTGTTAATAAAAGCGATTGTTTCCGAAATTACCAAAATTAGCTTGATTTTAAATAAAAGCTAATATCAGAAGTGGGATAGACCTTCGTGCGCAGTGTATTAGCAGTATTTTGTCGCAAGAATTGTGCAATAAACGTAAAAACAACTTTGAATTGTTGTGGCTGTTACTTGATGGAAATTCATAACGAATGTAATGAACTGACTTTGTCAAATTTTCACTTTATTTAGTTTCACTGAAACTAAACTGTATGACGCGTTTCGCTATACTATAGCTTCTTCTGATTCACATTAAAAAAAACTTGTCGGAAAATGGGTAGATGTCTAAAAAAATACATCAACAATTGCAGAGTGTGCATCTTAGGAAAATCACATACAAGTGCTCGACGTAGATTATGGAAGCCCGGAGAAAAACCACACGATATACAAGAGACATGGCATATTGACCATAACGAAAGATACCGACTCTATAAGATAGGACAGCGAATTATGGTAACTTCATACGATCAGTTGAGGTCATGGACGTTAAAACAATTATACAAAACAGTGAGTTCGAATGGCGATCCCACTACCTTTACCTAAAACAAACATTTACAGTGTATTTGTCTGACTAAAAGTGTCAGTATCATTAATTCAATAATAGGATAAGTCACTAAGGATACAGAATGAGTAACAACAGAATTAGTCGGGTTTGTTACGCAGACGATGCGGTGCTAATCGCTGAAAGTGAAGACGACTTACCTAGGCAGCTTTTTAAATTTTATCAAGCCTATCGAACGCTTAATCTGAGCATGACTATAGAAAAAACTAAAAGCATCCCTGTTGCCAAAGATCCCATCAGATGCAAAATCGAGTGGAAGATAAACCCATAGAACGGTTATCCCAGTTCAAATATCTTGGTGTGGACCTATCAAGCTGTCGCGACCCAGTCAGAGACCTTAGAAGATTAATTAATAAAGCAACAGTTATCTCAAGCTACTTAAGAGAAGTTGTATAGACCTATCAATACATGTGAATAGATAACAAGGTTAAAATTATACAAGACTTGCGTCAGACCCATAATGACCTACGGTACAGATTCACGAGAAGATACGAATAAAACAAAAAGTATGCTACGTACTGACGAAATGAAACCCTTAAGAACAATAATTGGTAAAACGAAGACGGATAGGGTACGAAATACTGATATCAGAGAACAATAACACACCGTAAATCGAAACATCTTTGTTCATGCCCGGAACAGATGCAAGGGAATTATCGACGAAACCAAGGAGGCACACAATCAACGAATTAGAAACAAACTTCTCGCTTGTCCCAACAATTCCAGGTCCTTTTGGGCAGTCGCTAAGGCAGTTAGTCAAAATTTTACCAAATCCACCATACCACCACTCACACGGCCAGATAATTCCATTGCAACCACACACGGTTGAGAGAGCGAACTTGTTGGCTGAACTTTTTGCTTCACATTCTACTGTCGATTTCCAAGGAAAAACACCACCTACTATTCCCATATTGCAGTCAAGGATGCCCGATGTTGTCTTCAGACAGCGCATCATAAAGCGTATTTTAATGAAGCTAGACACCAAGAAGGCTTCTGGCGCTGACGGAATACCTGCCATAGTTCTCAAAAACTGTGCAAGCGAACTAACACCA
Source organism: Pachyrhynchus sulphureomaculatus (assembly GCA_019049505.1). NCBI lineage: Eukaryota > Metazoa > Arthropoda > Insecta > Coleoptera > Curculionidae > Pachyrhynchus > Pachyrhynchus sulphureomaculatus. Next base: position 232,090,552 of record CM032446.1, on the reverse strand, counting down.
GTTTTCTGTAGACTCTTTAACCTATCCTACAGAAAGGGAATATTTCTGTCCTGCTGGAAATGTGCCACGGTTCAGCCGATACCTAAAAAAGGTAAGAAGACCTTGCCAAATAACTACCGACCAGTTGCACTGCTTTCAATAATATCGAAAGTCATGGAAAAGGTTATCAATGAGCATCTTCTAAAATATCTTAAACGATTCAATATTATTAGCGATCGATCTTCTGACTTATGTAACACATGTTTGGAACAACGCAATTGAACACTTTGGAGAATCTCGAGCGGTTGCTCTTGACATATCCAAGGCATTCGACCGTGTTTGGCACGATGGACTGTTGGCTAAGTTGCGCTCTTATGGAATGTCTGAAAGGTTCTGTTTGTGGCTCTCATGTTTCCTCAGAGAGCGTTCTTTACGAGTGGCGGTCGACGGATTTCTTTCTAACACCCTCACTATCAACGCTGGTGTGCCCCAGGGCTCCATACTGTCTCCTACTCTCTTTCTCATTTACATTAACGATCTGCTGGAAAAGACCGGGAATCCAATCTATAGCTTTGCAGATGACAGTACGCTTGTCTCTTCATTCACCTTGAGCGCTCGGACATCGGCTGCTCAGGCGAATGTCCGCAGACAGCAGGAGGTCGTTCAACTCAACAAAGACCTGGAAGAAATTCTATCTTGGGGTGACAGTAACCAAGTGGAATTTAACGCTACAAAAACCCAAGCGGCAGTTTTTTCTAAAAAAGTTAACGTTGCTGAACCCGACATAGTTATGTCGGGGCACTCCATTCCCCTAGCATCGTCGCTCAATTTGTTGGGCGTTAGTTTGGGAGCAAATATGTCTTGGCATGAACATGTTGCAGGCATAGCAAGGAGAGCTTCTCAAAAGTTGGGAATATTATTTAGAACCAGAAAGCTTTACACCCCACAACAACTGTTAATTCTTTACAAAGCCCAAATTCGACCAACTATGGAATACTGCTCCCACGTTTGGGGCTCCGCTCCCAAACATACACTGCATTTGTTGGATTCTGTTCAGAGAAGAGCGGTCCGTCTGATTGGGGACCCGGAATTGACCGGCGGACTTGATTCGCTGGAACATCGAAGAACGGTTGGCGACTTGAGTCTGTTCTACAAGTATTTTCATGGAAAGTGTTCGAAGGATGTAGCCCGCTTAATTCCTCCCAAAGCGGTGCATGTTAGAAATACACGTCGCGCTGGTGCTTCGCATCCGTATGAGGTTCAGCTTGTTACTCCGCGTACAACGCTTTTCAAGCAATCTTTTATATGGAGAACGTCATCCCTTTGGAATAATTTGCCCAGCGCTGTGTTTCCCACCGAGTACAATTTACAGCGATTCAAGAACAACGTGAATCGCTTTTTCCGCACTCGTGCCGCTCCTGGAGCGCTTTAGGGACTTCCCTGCAGCACGTGTGCTAGACCAATAAAAAAAAAATAAAAAAAAAATATGGCGTGCAAGACGTGGAAGATGTGAAAGACAAAGAAGAAGACAGTGGCATGACCACGTAATAGGGGAATATAGACTACACTCTGGAGGAAGAACGAGCAGGTAAATATCTACTGGAGTGGCCAACAAAAAGATGGAGAGATAGTTGGCAATCTACCTCTCAAGAAATCCAATAACCACGGAATTAACAGATCATCAGATCTATAAAAAGTTTTAAAAGAAGTAGATTATTATTTTACTTCCAACTAAGCAGTTTTCCTATATAAAAATAAGTATTTCAGACTCTTTGATAAACCTTTTTATACCCTAAATTGAAATATTTTTATACCCTTTTTGTCAACCTTGTCAATCTATATTGGGTATTACAAGAATAAATACGGAGTTTTTTGTTAAAGACAACCATTCAGATCATCAGATCTATAAAAAAGTTTTAAAAGAAGAAGATTATTATTTTACTTCAAACGAAGCAGTTTTCCTATACAAAAATAAGTATTTCAGACTCTTTGATAAACCTTTTTATACCCTAAATTGAAATATTTTTATACCCTTTTTGTCAACCCTGTCAATCTATATTGGGTATTACAAGAATAAATACGGAGTTTTTTGTTAAAGACAACCCTTCAGATCATCAGATCTATAAAAAGTTTTAAAAGAAGAAGATTATTATTTTACTTCAAACGAAGCAGTTTTCCTATACAAAAATAATCAATCTGAACATTCTGTAGATTTTACCTCTTACAGAGAAATTCCAACACTTGTCTCAGGGTACTTTCCCTGACTGAAGAAGACGAACCGAAGTCGAAACAAGCACCAAACAAAACAGGTTTTTGAAACCAAAGATTACTTTTGCTGACTTTGGATTCATTGACTTTTGCTTTTGAACAAAAGGGTCAGACGCGCCACGAAATTTGTGGAGATTTGCGAAATCCCAAAAGTTCTTTTGCTTTTGTCATGAACCCACAGCAGTAAACTGGGATTCGGGTTTCACCTTAACCCAACGATACCAAAGAAACGAAATTTGTTTCCATTCTAGTATTAATTTATAGGTGGATTTTGGATGCTTTCGACCTTTCCGGGTCTAATCAGTTAGGCGAAGAAGCCTAAGAGCTAATTTGATTTTAACAAAAATAAGTATTTCAGACTCTTTGATATACCTTTTTATACCCTAAATTGAAATATTTTTATACCCTTTTTGTCGACCCTGTCAATCTATATTAAGTATTACAAGAATAAATACAGAGTTTTTTTGTTAAAGGCAACCACTCCAAAAATACTTCCTAAAATCCTTTCAAAAATATAAAATTAAACCTTATATAAAAAATATTTAATTGCGTAGATAATCTGACGTCAGCAAATTAAATATAGTTAATTATTTAAAGCAATTTCTATTCACATTTCACGGCAAATTAAGCAAATTCATTAAGCATATCGATTTTACCCTTAATTAATTAAAAATAGCGCTCTCTCTGCTCTAGAGGACTGAGGTCATTAACTTATTATTATTTTTAATGTTACTTTGCTTAATATATTTTTTGTGATGAAAAATAGCAAATTCACTGTATTTACTAACCTATTTGGGCTTTTACCTTATTACAAATTTTCCGTTTTCACAGAATCGATTAACCAAAATTAAACACAAAAAAAATAATTGCGGGGATCATTCTATTTAGTTCTAGAATATTCTTAATTAAAAGAAAACTTCACATTTCAATTCTTTTCCATGCGTATAATAATAACCAGCCAAGTGCAAGTCGGACTTGAAAACACGTAGGCTGAAAAGTTTTGGTCTAGCTATTTAAAACACATTTTTTTTGCAAAATTCGACTTTATTCATCAACATAGTCTCCTTCAAGATCGATACAATCAGTCCAACGCTTTTCTAACTTCTTCATTGGAGCCAAATCTCTTTCCCGCGTGCATTTCTTTGAGGTCCGCAAATATATAATAGTCGCTGGGGTCCAAATCTGGAGAATACAGTGGATGAGGAAGCAGTTCGAACTTCAATTCATGCAATTTTGCTATCGTAACCATTGAGTTGTGACACGGTGCATTGTGTGTGAAAGAGCACTTTTTTCTTGTTCTATTAGGACCGTTTCTTTGCGATTTCTGCCTTTAAATGCACCAATAACTTTATCTAATATTCACTATTGATAGTTTTTCCCTTCTCAGCATAGTCGATGGAAATTATTCCATGCGCATCCCAAAATACAGAAGCCAAAACCTTCCCAGCCGACTCTCGTGTCTTTGGTCGCTTCGGGCGACTTTTACCGGCTACTGTCCACTCAGCTAACTGTCGATTTGATTCCGGTGTGTAGTGGAAGATCCATGTTTCATCCATTGTCACATATCACTATAAGCAATAGTGCTTTCTCATGCCCAAATGTTCATGCAAAATTTGATCAACATATTCTTTTGATATCTTTAGGGTGTCAGCTATCTAACATAATTTCACTTTACGGTCATCTAAAACAATTTTGTGGATTTTTTTTGATGTTTTCCGGTGTAATCACCTCATATCCGCGTCCGGAGCGTTCAGCATCACTTGTATCTGTACGACCGCGTTTAAATTCAGCACACCAATAAATGATAAATTATTTCCCAAGGGCAGACTCCCCGTAACACTTATCAAGTTATTGCTTTGCTTGAACGGTATTTTTTCCTATCAAAACACAATCCACACGAAATTCCATTTTATCCATTATTTTGAAAATATCAAAAGTAGCGTCACTAAAACCATTGTAACTTGTAAACTAACCGTCGAAATGTCATGAAATTTTGAAATATATCGCTTGAAGGTTGGTACTTCCTAAAAATCATATGGATTTTTTAAAAAAGGCGACATCTATGTGTCAGACCAAAAACTTTTCAGCCTACGTGTTAATGTTCCGTACGTTGATTGCTTTTAAAATGAAAATTTGAATGAGTTTTCAACAAAATTTTTTTCCGATCTTTACTGAAAACTGATGTCCTGGTCATTTTTTTTTTTTTTTTTTTATATGCCAGATAAATTATTAAAGGTAATGCACTCGTGATAATTTTCGTTCAATCTACACCCTGTGAAGAATATTCCAGAATTTTTTCAAAATTTTTTGATTAGTGCTTTCCGAGATAAGGGGGAGAGCGATATTTAGCAATTTTTTAAAAATAATACAAAGAGAAGTGTCCGCAAGTATTACGTGTTATATATTTTTGAACTCGTGTTTTTGCAAACTTTCATTTGACACCCCACTCGCTTTTACCTCCCAAAACTAACCCCTTAAGTCAAAATTTAACTTTCAAAACCACACGGCTCTGCTGAGGCCATCAATTTCTGTATAAGTGAAAAATTTTAACTTTCCATGTCAAATAGTTTTGGAGAAAATCGGGGGTGACAGACGGACAGACAGATGGACAGGCAAACTCCGAAGTAATCTTATAAGTATTCCATACGAAACACTAAATAGTTGCAGCTTACTTGCACTATGGTTAATTTGAGGAAAAATTCGTTAAATTTTTTATATTTGTGACATAATAGTAAATATGTCACAAATCTAAAAATATTTTTCAAAAATATTTTAAAATTTTTATTTTGATTTTCATCCTTGTTTATCTCAGTCAAAAAACTGCACAAATCTCTTTTAACTTGTAAGATTATATACTGTAACATATCAATACCATACCCTCATTATGGTTTTCGTAAGCAAAGATCACCACTTACATCACTTATATTTGGAACAACGCGGTTCAACTTCCCACGGTTCAAGACCACCGTGAATTGCTATTTCCGCACACGCATTTCTTCTGTAGCGCTTTAAGGATTTTCCTGCAGCTCGTGTATTGGGCTTATAAAAAAACCTACACTTCATTCTAACCGATTAATTCTTGTGGAATGCAATACAAGTAATTAGCGCGCCACAAAATATTTCTCTGTCGCTCTTTAGGAAATTTAGTTCAGGTTATATTAACATAAAACGGAATTTGTAAAAATATATATATATATATATATATATATATATATATATATATATATATATATATATATATATTCTAAGCATTCTAATTTTGTTCAGGACCCAAATTTACATTAATCTGTTTAACAACTTTTTGATTTATTTGAAAATATGATAAGTTTCAGTTGAACTTTAAAAAACCTTTCAAGTGCAAGTTGAACTTGCGCAAGTGTTCCGTACGTTGACCAAATTGATGACCTTGAAATTTTTGTTTTTCTTTTACCTTTGAGTCAAGATTTAACTTTCAAAACTACACGGCTCTGATGAGGCCACCAATTCCTATATTGGTACCAAATTTTAACTTTCTATGTCAAACAGTTTCGGAAAAAATCGGGTGTGACAGACAGTCAGACAGACAGATGGACGGACAGACGGATGGACAGACGGACAAACACCGAAGTGTTCTATACGGAACAGTAAAAAGGGGGCCTATCCACCTAAAAGTTTGACGTTCAATAACCGTGAAATTCGATATTTGCGACATTAGGTAATTTGGGAGGACTGTTTTTCGAGTTTATGTGGTTTGAAATATTAAATTTGTACAGTTTTTCTGTAGAAAAAATCTAACCATTCACTGCGATTATATTTATTTTAGATTAAATAAATGCACTTAACACAAAATATTTCTAATTATTGGTAGCATTAAAATTTTTCTATATTTTCTGTTTACCAAAATCCCCATTCTTACCGTCCATTTCTCGTCATTCGCCATTTTTCAGGTTAGAATCATTGTTCAACGTCAGAAATTGTTATTTTATTTATTATCAAAAAAAATAACAGGAATGCAGAGAGAAAAAAACATTTTTGCGGCATCAAAATTTATCTTAACAGATGAGACAAAAAGAATTGCAAACTTTTTTCCATCAAACAGATCAATTTAAAGTGATTCTTACGGTTTTTACGAGATTTGGAGGCAGGCAAATTGATGTTGTACAAAAAACTTTCGTTAAGTTTTTATTCAAGTAAAAAAAATATCGAAGTTGTTAGAAATCTGATTTGAATAAAATGAAAACATTTTTTTATTTTTTTTCGTTTTTTCGTCCTACACAAAAAATTAGGTAACGGATGTTGGCTTATATATACATGGTAAAAAAGAATATCAGTAAGCAAAAAAAAATGTTTTTAAGATTTCACTTACACAAAAAAATAACTTTATAACGGCAATACGAGTGCATTTCCTTATGTGAACTCCTTATTTGTAACATATACATATCGGTAATATATACGTTGAACGCTTAGCTACTCATGCAATTACACAGGGCAACAAAAAAATATTTTTGTTTTGGTGCCTGGGATTTTAGAGCTGATTTTAACTATATTTGGGACGCTAAATCTATACATGCAATCCGTTTTTCTCTATCAGCTCTACTTTTTTAGATACATCAACTTATCTACCAATGTGGTTTTTATTCAGTATATTCATTTATGAGAGTTCTAAAATTATTATATATTCATTAATGTAGGTACAATGGTTTTATTGTCAGTCTGTAATTGAGTAAATTCCAGGTAAATCTATAAATAGTGGAACCATTGCCTATCAGGTACCTGAACTGACCCTTTTAATCACCTAACTCGGGTAAGTGTCGTCAGTTTGTGCGTTCTTACTAATGAGAGTAGATCGAATTCGGCGTGTTATTTTATGTTAAGAAAAGAGTGTTTTTGTGTTATTGAACAGAATTAAAATGAGTTCAGGTTCCAGTTAAAGAAGAAGTTGTGTAAATCAACCTGATGTGTTTTGCTATATATGCGGAGAATACATGTTTCAACAAAACAGACAAACTATTACTGACTTTGTAAAGTGAGCGTATCTTGGATACTTTGGAGTTAAGCTTGGTGATCAGGACAAAACGTGGGCCCCGCATCTCGTATGTAAAACTTGTACAGAGCATTTACGGCAGTGGACTACCGGGAAAAGAAAATGTCTAAAATTCGGCGTACCAATGGTTTGGAGAGAACCAAAAAACCACTTCAATGATTGTTATTTCTGTTTAGTAAATACTAATGGAATCAATCGAAATAACCGCAGTAAGTGGACTTATCCCAATTTAGACTCGGCAATACGCCCTATCCCGCACTCAGATGAAATACCGATTCCAACATTTCATCAGCTACCACATATCTCTGATGACGAATATTTTCCCTCTGATCGCTCTTCTGATGCTAATAAAAGTTCTGATGCTAATGAAACTAACAGTGACTATGAGGGGACGTCATCAGTTCCTCAACGCTTCAATCAAAATGAATTAAATGATCTCACCAGGGATCTCAATTTATCGAAAAAAGCTTCTGAAGTACTGGCTTCTAGGTTGAACGACAAAAATTTACTGGAACAAGGAACCAAAATTACCTTTTTCCGTACAAGAGAAAAAGATCTGCTACCATTCTTTTCTCAAGAAGACAATCTTGTATTTTGTCACGAAATTAGGGGACTCATGAAAGAAATGGGACTTTCTGAATATATTCCAGATGATTGGCGCCTATTTATTGACAGTTCAAAGCGAAGTTTAAAATGTGTCCTTCTACATAATGGGAATAAATATGGTTCAATACCACTAACTCACTCAACGAAACTGAAAGAAGAATATAATACCATAGCTTTGGTCTTGCAGAAGATAAAGTATTACGAACATCAATGGATGATTTGTGTAGACTTAAAAATGGTAAACTTTCTTCTTGGGCAGCAAAGTGGTTACACGAAATATCCGTGTTTCTTGTACCTCTGGGATAGTAGGGACAAAACACACCACTGGGTTAGAAAAGATTGGCCTCAGAGAGAAAACATGGACGTTGGGGAAAAGAATGTCATTAACGACGCTTTGGTTGAAAGAGAAAAAATCATACTTCCTCCGTTACATATAAAATTGGGGTTAATGAAGCAATTTGTAAAGGCTCTTGATAAGAATGGGTCTTGTTTTGCATATATAGGGGTAAAAATGCATCAGTTGAGCACAGAAAAACTCAAAGCAGGGATATTTGACGGCCCACAAATAAGACAATTAATTAAGGATCCTGCCTTCATAAATTCAATGAATCAAGTTGAACGAGAAGCTTGGACATCATTTGTTGCAGTTGTAGAAAATTTTCTAGGCAAACATAAAGCTCAAAACTATGTTGAAATGGTTAACAAGATGCTCAATAGTTTCAAATCCTTAGGGTGCAATATGAGTATTAAAATACACTATTTACACAGCCACTTAGACCGTTTTCCAGAAAATTTAGGAGACATGAGTGAGGAACAAGGTGAAAGATTTCACCAAGATATTAAAGTTATGGAGGACCGCTACCAAGGAAGATGGGACATGCACATGATGGCAGATTACTGCTGGAGTTTAAAAAGGGACTGTTTAAAAAAACATTCAAGAATGTCGCGGAAAAGAAGCTTTCCAAGTGTTGAGTGACTATTTCATTTCTTCAATGTTTTTTTTTTTTGTTTGTAAGTACAACATAATATTGTATTTTGTATAACTAAAATAAAAATTTCGTATCTACTTTTGTTTACTACACTTACGGATTTGAGTTACAATAATGTAACTTATATTTCTCTAAAATTGTATATCTTAAAAATTTAAGCTCCTAGGTACAAATGAATACGTTATTTGAATTCAGGACATCAAATTGATATAGAATCAGCTCAAAAAACCTCGACACCAAAACAGCTGTTCCCCTGTCTTATCTACAAATGGCAGGAAGTCGTCTAACAAAAACCTGGAAGAAACTCTATCCTAGAGTGACACTAACCAAGCAGAATTTAACGCTGTAAAAGCCTAGTGTGCGGTTTTTTTTTTCCAAAAGGTCAGTATAGTTATGTCGGAATACTCCATTCCTCTATCATCTTCACTCAACTTACTGGGCACTATTTTGGGAGCAAATATATCTTGCCATGAATATGTTGCATGTAAACTGAGGATACATATTATATAGCTGTATATATATATATATATATATATATATATATATATATATATATATATATATATATATATATATATATATATATATATGTATATATATATATATATATATATATATATATATATATATATATATAGTCAATCATCGCTCCTGATGAAGCTAACATGGTTAGCGAAACGCGCGTCGAGTGCAAAAATAAAGTGTTTGGTGTAGTGGTGATATAAACTGAGTAATATATATATATATATATATATATATATATATATATATATATATATATATATTTATATATATATATATATATATATATATATATATATATATATATATATATATATATATATTGCAGGCATAGCAAGGAGAGCTTCTCAAAAGTTGGGAATATTGTTTCGAACCAAAAAGCTTAACACTCCAGAATAACTGTTAATTCTTTACAAAGCTCAAATTCGACCAACTATGGAATACTGCTCCCATGTTTGGAGCTCCGCTCCCAAACATACACTGCATTTGTTGGATTATATCCAGAGAAGAGCTATTCGTCTGATTGGACACCCGGAACTGACCGACGGCCTTGATTCGCTGGAACATCGAAGAACGGTTGGCGACTTGAGCCTATTCTACAAGTACTTTCATGGAAAGTGTTCGAAGGATGTGACCCGTTTAATTCCTCCCAGAGCGGTGCATATTAGAAGTACACGTCGTGCTAATACTTCACATCCGTATGAGGTTCAGCTTGTTACTCCTCGTACAACGCTTTTCAAGCAGTCTTTTATATGGAGAATATCATACCTTTGGAATAGTTTGCCCAGGACTGTGTTTCCCATCGAGTACAATCTACAGCGATTCAAGAACAACGTGAATCGCTTTCTCCGCACACGTGTCGCTCCTGTAGCGCTTTAGGGACTTCCCTGTAGCACGTGTGCTAGACCCATAAAAAAAAAAATATACATATATATTTTATTTTAGTAAATGTTCTCGACCGTTAAAATTAATAAATAATAAATAAATAAAAAAAACTTTTATTTCATGAGACCTGATACAAGGTATGGAAAAAGTCAAGTCAAGTCACAGAATGTATACATCCTGTGGAAATAAGGATCTAAAAAGCTTTATAGTTACACGTACTGTAGCTTACATACAAATATTTATAATATAAAGATCCAAAAAGTTACAATTACAGGTACTCTAGCTTACGTACGAACATTTATAATATAAAGTCCTCAACCTGAAAAAAATCCTGAGTGCTATAAGGGAGATTCTCGATTAGCAATCTCGATATTAGTTTCTTATACATACTTAAATTTAAAGATTTAATACTAGTCGGCAGACTATTAAAAAGCTTTATGCCGCTGTAATAGGGACTCCTTTCAAATAGAGATAATGTGTGTTCTGGTATAACTAAATTTTTGTTATATCTTGTATCGTAATTATGCATGTCGGCCATGCCTACAAATTTATTCAAATTACTCTTAACATAAATCAGAACCTCCAGTATGTACATAGCAGGTAGAGTGAGTATAGCAAATTTTTTGAAAAGTTCACGGCATGAATGTCTTGATCTGACACGTGCAATGTTTCGAACTGCTCTTTTTTGCATTCTAAATACTCTGACCATATTAGGGGAAGCACCCCAAAATATTAGGCCATATTTCAATCGAGACAAAAAGTGTGCATAGTAATAAGATATTATTGTATTAAAGTTAACGACACTTTTTAATCGAAAAATGGCAAAACACACCGATGAAAGCCTTTTGCATAATTCATTTATATGACATCTCCAATTTAAACTGTTGTCTATATAGACACCTAACAATTTAGTCTCCGTTACCTGAGCAATAGAATGTCCGGTTACGTCAGTCCTAATCATAAAATTTTCAACAAATTGGGATGCCCTAAGCACAAAATTTATAAAAACAGTCTCTTCAGCTTTAAGACTTAACATATTGGTTTTGAACCACTGTTCAATAACTCTTAACATATTCTGCAGTGGTGCTGTCACAGCATACATAACTGTTAAGTGTCTGCAAACATGGTTAAATTACTTTGGTCATTAACGATATTCGGTAAATCGTTTACAAAAATTTAAAAAAGCAGCGGTCCGAGAATGGATCCCTGTGGAACACCCGTAGAAACTTTCATTCCATTCGACCTTTTTCCATCTATATCTACAACTTGATCTCTACCTTTTAGATATGACTGTAACCAGTCACTTACATTACCTCTTAGTCCATATCTGTCTATCTTTGATATTAATAGATCATGATTGATCAAATCAAAAGCCTTACTTAGGTCCATGAAAAGTCCAAAGCACTTTTTACTATTATCCAGCTGCTCATAAAGCTTTTCAACAAACATAAAGCTTTTCAACAACCTGCAGTATTGCAGAAGATGTATTCCTGCCTTTCCTAAATCCATGTTGACAATCGGTAAGAATTCGAAATACTGTTAGGAAATTACTTATTTGTTCAAAAACAACCCTTTCCAGTACCTTAGAAATTGACCTTAATAAAAATATAGGCCGATAATTTTCACACAACACTATCGCCTTTTTTAAATAAAGGTATTATTCTAGTAGTTTTAAACACATCTGGAAATGTTGCACCTTCCAGAGATATGTTTATTAAGTACGAAAGTGGTTTCACTATAAAGTCATTAGTAATTATTATTAATACATTATTTGAAATCTCGTCAATTCCAAATGAATTTGATTTTTTTAAAGATCTTATTATCCTTATGTATGCATTATCAGCATTTCGATTTAACAGATAAGAAAGTGAGAGAGTGAATTTGATATATTGACAACAGTCACGAATCTAAATATATCAAACTACCATTTATACCCGAACTGACTGACAAAATAGTAAAAATTTTAAAAAAAGTTCCTCACGTAAAGATTGCAAAATAAAATAGCCTGAATAATAGGAACCTGTTTAGTAAAGTTAAACAAAAAACTCCTCTTTTCTATAACAACAATATAGTATTCAAGATATCCTGTCTAGATTGTAATGGTGTCTACATTGGACAAACATCTCAATGGCTCAAGCAGAGAGTAACACAACACAGGAGTGATTGCTTAGTAGGAGAACTCTTGTGCTGCAACGAACCATCATATATCAATGGGACACCAACTGGATTTTAAGAATGTAAAGATACTGGAACAAGAAAACAATCGTAAAAAACGCTTGTTCCTTGAGATGTATCACATTAACAAAGAAATGCACTCCATAAATTATAAGTTAGACACCAAAAATTTGACTAATATATACTGTAATATTTTAAATAACTTAACATCACACAATTAATAGTCATATCTCATCTACTAATAATCAACACACGTCCATCTCTTTTCATGTTAATTTACTAACAACAAACACAAAATAACTTTTACTATACTGAACCACTGTTCAGATTTCTGAAGAAATAAACACAATAAAGAACAACAGTGTCATTGAAGCCAGAGCCACAGTATGTTGTTTCGTCTTGTCTGTTCGTAGTTCTGTTAGTTATATATATTTAAATTGAATGTATTTTTCTGTGACAGCTCTCCCAATGGAGGAATACTTTGGTTGGTTAGTTTTTCCTTTTTTTTTAACGGGATAAACTTACCAAAAAACTACTTGTTATTTTCTAGTTTTTAAGGTAAAAAAATATCAGCGAAATAAAGAGTTTTTCTTTAACAACAAATAAGAATTTTATTCAAGACCGCTTTCCCGACATATCTACCCTTTCTTATATATATATTGTAAGGTGTGAAAATGTGTGGCCCCAAGCTTGGGCGTAATTTTGTAAGGTGTGAACTGTCCTCAGTTTGAGGCATCTTTTTTTGTACCCTGTGAGAAGTTGTTTGTCCCACGCTTGAGCGCAATTTTGTAACATTGGAACTTGCCCGCACGTTGTGGTGTCATTTTGTAACTTATGAAAAGGTGTTTAATTGCGCCCCACGTACACTGCGTCATTTTGTACCGTTTGAATATTGGACACCCCAAGCTTGAGCACAATTTTCTTGCAGCCCCGCTTTAATTTCTGATAATGAATTGAGTGACTAATGATTTTAAAGGAACTAAAGAAATTAAAGAAACACTAGCTCAGTTTTCCTTGGTAGAGAGATATGGGTAAGAGATAATTTTTGTACGTCTTTTTGGAATTAATTTCTATTTTTTTTTTTTAAAAGGCTTTAGCTGTACCAAATTTTTGGGCACCATCCATTTTAAAATAGAAAGGATCTAACTTCAGCTAAAAAAATGGAAGAATGCTGAAGGGTTTTATGGGTATTACTAAAAAGAATTAGTCTAGTACAACTTATCCTGAAAAGAAAAATAAATATTCAGTGAGACACTAGCTTTAATCAAAAAAGAAAATTTATTCATGTTTTTAAAATGAAAAGTTCTAACCTTTACAGTTTTACCTAACAAATTCTAGCCTAACTAGTAGTTGTTACATTAAAATTTTAGACTATTATAACCCCCGAAGACGAGAAATCGTGCTTTACACTTCACTTTTTAGTCTGTTTTACATTGCAGTTAAGGCGCTACTCTCGAATAAGTCTATTGAAGGGAGTTTTGTTGACTTACTGTTTTTTATTCCTGCTGTGATCGACTACGCCCGATTTCACACTTTTTCTTAACAAACACTTAGAAAGCTCACTACGGCTTTTATTTAAGACACTGGTGCTTTTACTTAGCGGCTCTGATGAAGATTAGCCTACTTCGGCTAGATGGAAAATAGCCTCTCGGCTAGACGGTACTGCCTGGCTGCGGCTAGATGGAAAACAGCCCTGATTTACGGTCTGCGGAGCCTTAAATAATCGTGCGACTTTTGCCAGTAATATCACGACGCTCCAATCAAAACTGCCGATCAAACATTCCACCAATCGCGGCGTAGCGAGAGGTTCGGTCAGGAACCCGCACAACTCACTATATACCGAACGTCTGGGAATCCCTGTTTAATATACCGTTCGGAACAAAAATGAAAATAAGTACAATTTGAAATGGAAAAATCAGTAACATTACATGGTCTTAAAATCTAGGAAAAAATGAATGTTACATTTACCCCTTTCCAAAAAGAAATAGACTACACTAGTCTATTAAACTTAGGCTACTTATGAAAAGGTACAAAGTGGTACACTATCACTTAATACTAAGGTCAGAACTTAAAACAAAATTACAAACTTCGGACCTTACTACTAGACTTAATTCAATTAAGCACTAATATTAAGTACAATGGAAACCAAATGAAAATCTTTGCAAGTACACAAGAATCTTATAACTAGACTTAACTTAATTAAGCACTAATATTAAGTACAATGGAAACCAAATGAAAATCTTTGCAAGTACACAAGAATCTTATAACTAGACTTAACTTAATTAAGCACTAAGGTTAAGTACATCAAAAAGTAAATAAAAATCCTTGCATGAACATAAGAAATACCTGTTCAAAGTAACAATCGCGGTCTTCTTATATAAAAGAATCAGCTCTGTTATTGTTACCAAAAAAAAAAATTTAACTTTGTCTAGACTCTTGTCTAAATCAAAAAAAGTGAACTGAAATAAAATATGAACACCCCCCTTAAAATCTTTTTAAGGATTGTCTGAAAATTTTTTATTTCAGCAAAAGAAATTTATAAAAAATTCTTAAATAAAGAAAAAAAATAAAAAATGATTCTAGTGCAAACACTTACACTAAAAAGGAAAAGTCTTGTCAGACCATTTAGCACTAGGCCAAAAAAAAATAATATCTGGATAAATATCCAGACAAACGCTCGGGAAAAATCGCCCTCAATGCTCTAGCTCATCACTAAGAGAACATTCTAAATCTAGTATCACTACTAGTCGCACTCAGAGAATAATCGCACTCTATCGCGCAATGTCGACGTCCTAAGACATCTAGACATGTTAAAATCGCTAGGGAAAACGCTCTGGTTGATCGCCAGAAAACACGTCAGCTTATCGCCAACAAAAC
Source organism: Pachyrhynchus sulphureomaculatus (assembly GCA_019049505.1). Classification (NCBI taxonomy): domain Eukaryota; kingdom Metazoa; phylum Arthropoda; class Insecta; order Coleoptera; family Curculionidae; genus Pachyrhynchus; species Pachyrhynchus sulphureomaculatus. The sequence continues at coordinate 232,075,228 of CM032446.1, read as the reverse complement.
GCTCTGGTATATCGCCAGAAAAAAAGCCTCGGCTCCTCGCCAAGAAAACACACTGGTATATCGCCAGAAAAAACCTCGGCTCCTCGCCAAGAAAACACTCTGTAAATAGTCCTCGACTACACAAAGTCTGCGTTCTAAAAGAACAAACTCGCCATTAACATAGTGAGCAGCTATAAAAGCTAACAAAATCACTATAGGCACAGTGAATAGCTACAAAAGCTAAAATTCACCCTAAACACAGTGAATAGCTATAAAAGCTAAAATTCACCAAACTGAATGATCCTGCTTCAAAAAGCAATGTTCACTAAGAACAGAATGATTAGTCCGCGCGCAACTAACATTCAAGGAAACATTCCTAACATAACTATATGAGACAACAAGTCTCGAAATAGGACCTCCCTAAAGTCATAATCCTATATATGGGAGTCCATATGCAAAACGACTCAAAATCTCGCATTTTGAGCACATGCCCTCAGGCAACCAACATACACCGAAATATATACAGAAATATGTACAGAAATATATACAGGAGTTCAAATCCCAAACTCTTGGTTATGATAACCCCATACTGAGCTTGGTGAAAGCTCTTAGCAAAAGCTAATCAAATCTTCGGCACATCGCACCAAAGTGACAAATCTGCCTAGAAACATGAGCCGGAAAAAACGCCCTCCGTCATTCTTCAGGGTGGCTACACAGAGATATAAGACTTAACCAGCATTGCGCTTCTCCAAGTTGCATGAAGAACCCTCGTGTACTGGTCTCGCCCTAGAACAACAACGAAAAACATTCAATCCGTCCCACATAACAGGAGACAAACACCTCACTACGATATACTGAAAGGTGGAGACAATAAAATACGGAAATGGTGACCCTGGAGTCCACCAACAAAAGGGAGTAGATTATAGCATCCACTAAACTAAAACGGTGTCTACCACACCACCATAAGTCAAAAAAAATTAATCATTAGGGTGTTCCGAAACACACTACTGCCAACAGCCTGTCACCACTAATAGGCTAATTGGAGCTGAGGTCGACTACAGTAGTTAGGCTCTCCTTTGGTTCAAATAGAAATAACCATTGGGTAACAAAACCCCTAAAGGTCCCAAAGGTCAAACGTTCACCCCCATAGACTACCCTTCCAATCAGTCTGTTCCTCAGGAAGACTAACTCCCTGCCAAACGTCGTAACGGCATCTGTTAGCACCCGGTGCATCACAGCCTGTAAAAACAAATAACTCATGGGATACAACCAAAAGGTTTACAAGGTTGACTTAACCAAGCTTCTAACGAAATTTTAAAAAAACGAAAAATGAGCTTAAAAAGCTACATGAAGCAAAAATTTCTCAAATTTTTGGTGGCAACGCAACAAAACTTTTGAAGACGACAAGAGCTTTTCCAGCTTAATCAGAAACAAGAAGAAAACATCGTCGACAGCTAAAATATTCGATCATGGTGTTAATCGTCTTCCTAGACAATAGCCTCTAGAAGAAACTGCTACAGGTATCAGGCATAACCGTTTTCTGTCAGCCCAAACTTCTAGATTATCTGGTGAAAATCTAAAAATTCGGTTAGGAATCTTCCTTCACTGCGCTTAGCCTCTCTTGACAAGGTTCTCATCTCGGTATCAGATTTTGATCATTTCTTTGTGAAACTACTGTCTTACTCTGCTCTCATCTCTTGTAAATGATCAGCCTTTAGTTCTCCTGCAGAACTTCAATTTTCTATCAATCTGATAGTAGACCGAAAAAACTCAACATACGCCTATGAGTCCATGCAAAAAAAATTTTAAAAAAATTAGTGACTCAAAGGTAACGTTTAAACGGCTCTGAAAAAAAATAGAAAATACCCTCAGTTTGTCAATTCAGAAGAAGATCTAAATCAAAATAATCCAAGTCTTAGACTTGCTGGATAAACCAAAATCAATTTACTCTTAATTGCACCCAACTTATACCACTAAGGTAATAGAAATACACCCCCTCGGGTAACAAATTTTGAAATTGCTCATAAAAATTTTGACTCTACATCATACCACACGAGCTACAACTTGCGCTTGTCCTAACTCAAGATCACCTTGGATTGCCTCTAATCAAAATTTCGCTTCCAAGTGTCAAGAACTGGATATTATTTGGGGTCATAAGCAAATCAAATCCCGCGACCACCGACATACCAGTCTTATGATAAATCCTGAGTGTGACTCTTTCGCAAGCTCGCAAAACTGAGCCGATGCTAAACATCAACCACAATCAACCTAAGTTTGGATATGATCAGTACCCAAAACCTTAGCAAAAATAATAAAAGTAAGCTATTCTCTGCTCAACTTTTTTATAACAGTCAAAAAAAACGAGGTCGTCACCTCAACAGAGCAACATCAAAAAAAATAATTTAAGCAATTAAGATAATGTAAATATAAATTATTCTTCTTCTGACAAACTTTCATTAGGGTTAGGTCCGTTGAATGGTTTTAAGTCTTTAATATGCCATCGTCCTATTTTAGTCCCATCTAAATTAACTAAACCATAAACTAAGTCTGAAATCTTTTCTCTAATCACGCAATGCACATACTTAGGTACCAACTTAGATGTGAATTTATCTGCTGCACTGGAAAGAATTTTATTTTTTCGCCAAACGTGATCACCTATATTAAAGGCAAAATCCCTTTTTCTAAGGTTGTAAGACTTACTGTTCCGTTCATAAGCCTTATGTATCCTACTACGCACGTCAGTGAAAATATCCTTTAAACCCTTTAAATTTTCGGCATACGCGCCCCTGTTACTCGGAATTATTTCGCTGTCAACATTGACATCCAAATCCAAATTTTTATAATACGATCCAGATAGAGGTATATGTCTGCCGTAAACTAAGAAAGACGGTGTAAACCCTGTTACTTCGTGTCTTGCGGTGTACACGGGATTAAAACGGATGTTAAAACTATATGTCCCACTTAAGCTCTTAAAACACTCGGAAGTAAACTGAGTACCGTTATCGCATCTCGAAAGCGATGAAACTCCGTGGATTAGAAAAATATCATTTTCTAAAATTTTCAAAAAGCATTCGGCTTTAGAGCTTTTCAAAAGAAATAACACGGTATACTTTGTTAACCAGCAAGAAATTACGAAAAATCATTTATTTCCTTGTTTCGAACGTGGAAATGGACCTAGTAGACCAGCTGCTATGACTTGAAAAGGGTAATTAACCGTTTTCTCTTTTCCCATCAGTCCCATAGGAGGTTTCTGCGCTCCACATACTTCACAAGTCCTCACAAACTTTACGATGTCAAAACGCATTTTTGGCCATCTATACGATCTATATCAACTGTATCAATTCTTACGCCAATCTGTGCATTAAGACTGTTTTCGTCCACTGTATGATCTCGGATTCTTGACAAAGCGTCAGGAATAACATTGTGGACTCCTTTTCTATGAATTAAATTAAACGTATGTTGTCTCAGCCTAATCGCCCAACGCGCTAGTTTGCCACTAGGGTTTTTAATAGAATTAAGCCACAATAAACTATAATGATCTGTTATGACCGTGAAAGGAACACCTTCTATGTAAGGTCGAAACTTTTCGATGTTAAAGAGTACTGCTAAACATTCTTTTTCAACAACCGAATAGTTACGTTCAGCCTTTGATAAAGTTCTACTGGCATACGCTATCACTCTTTCCTCACCATTGATTTTCTGTGTTAGGACGCCCCCTAAACCGGTATTAGAAGCATCACTAGAAATATAAAACTGTTGGAAAAAGTCTGGTTGGGATAAAATGGGAGCTGAAACCAATAGCTCTTTAATCTTTATAAAAGATTCTTCGGCTGCCTTTGTCCAATCTATCGATTGTCCTTTTTTCGTCCTTTCAAAAGATCATTAATAGGCGACAACAAGGTAGAAAAATTCTCGATAAAACGTCTGTACCATGAACACATTCCTACGAAGCGCTTAACTTCCGTAGTATTAGTAGGTCTCGCATAATTAACCATGCTTGCTACTTTATCCGGATCGGTACGTAAGGAATTTGAGCCTACAATATAGCCTAAAAACTTTAGAGAAGTTTTGAAAAAATCACATTTGCTCAAATTTATCGTCAGTCCGGCCTCTTTCAATTTATCTTTTACTTCTTTAAGTAAGCGAATATGCGATTCGAAGTCTTCCGATGTTACTAAAATATCATCGAGATAGGTAAAAATATGTGGCTCATATTTCGGACCAAATATAGCGTCTACTAACCGTTGCTGAGTTTGAGCAGCGTTCTTTAGACCAAACGGCATAGTGACGAACTGAAATAGACCTCGGCCTACTACTGCAAAAGCGGTCTTTTCCTTAGAGGATTTGTCTAAAGGAATTTGCCAGAAAGCCTTTCTAAGATCTATCGAAGATACATACTTAGCATTCCTGAGTGATGTCAAAATTCTGTCGATGTTCGGTAATGGGTAGTTATCAAATTTGCTGACCTCGTTGAGCTTTCTTCCGTCAAAGCACAGACGATACTGTCCATCGGCCTTTTTCACCAATAAGATTGGAGAACACCAGGGACTGTTTGATTCTTCAATCACTCCGAGTTTCAACATTTCGTCTAACTCTTTATTTAATACTTTTGACATATAAGGAGACATGGCGAAGGGCCTTGTCTTTACAGGACTGGCATCAGCCGTATCTATAGACATCTTGATTTTATTCGTTCGGCCTAACCTATCTTTACTACTTATTTCATTGAAAGAGCTTATTACTTTTTCTGCTTTTAAGCGTTCCGTCCGCGAGAGATCATCTAGGGTACATAGACGCGAGAAAAGGTTTTCAAAAGAACTTTCTGAATAACAATCTTTAAAACTTGTATGAGAATTGACTTCTAGGGACTGTGGATACCACGAATTATTTTTAAAATTTACTAAAATTCCGAATTTTTGTGCAAAATCACATCCTAAAACCAAAGTATGTGATAGAGAAGGTACTACTAGAGCAGAGATTACTAAACAATGACCATTGCAGACTAGCGGCAACTCAACCGTACGTAAAACTTTTAGACGGCTGCCATCTGCAGTGGTAACACTTCTATTTTCGACATGGCATATTTTTATACTTAAACGACTTAAAATTTTAATACCATTCTGACCTAAAATGGAGGCATTTGCACGAGAGTCAAGTAAAGCCGAAAAATGGACACCTAATAGATTTATCTTGATATGCGGTCTGTTATCTGAATATTTATGCACGAATAAAGGAGACATGTGACCATTTGGAGGAGCAGGAGTTTTAACTTGAGAAGGAGAATTTTTATTAGACTTAAAAAAATCAGAAACTTTTTGTAACCATTTAGTCCAATCTGATCTACTGGAATATTTTTGTTCGTCTGTGTTGCTAGAACGTTTTGGGTTAGGGGCTTTACTGCGAATATGAGCTTGTGACTTAGCCGAATGATTAGAGGCTTTTTTGTTGGACTTAGGATATCCGCCTCGGTAATATACCGTCCTTACTCGTTTTTTGTACACTTGGGGCATGATGTTAGTCTCACACCTGTTGTTCCGCATTTGAAACAAAATACCCTCTTTGGTGCTGTACAATTTTGGTAAGTGTGATTCGGGCCTGTGCAATTCCAACACGTGAAAATTGCCTTAGGTGAAACCGGCTTGTCGTTCACTTTAGCTGCAGTGTCGCTAATTTTAGAGTCATTATCTTTTCCTTTACCCGTTTTCTGGTTACTCCTAGGGTTCCGATTTACATTCCCAGCTTTATTTGTCGAGACTCCACTTCGGCCATTTGGATTATACTCTACTTGATGTATATTAGTTTCGCTTTTTGGTCTGCTCTTTTCCAACAAATAATCGGACTCTTCAAGTTTTCTACATAACCCGGCGAGTTCGGCTACCGAATTAATATCTAGTAGAGCTAACCGATTGACGAAACTAGGCAAAATATTCCTCCGTATAAATTTAACTTTGGTACTTTCCGAAGGCTTGGTGGATAATCTACCAAATAAAGATTCCATGTGGGCAATAAAAATCACAGTGGACTCATTCTTCCTTTGTCGCCTCCTCTTTATTTCCGACCACAATTCTTCATCATCATCACAGTGCAAGAAGTCCTTCTTTAGCCTATCTACCAAGGAATGCCAGTCGTTGACACTTGATTTTATGCTTCTAAACCAAATGAAAGCATCGCCAGTGAAAAATTCAACAGCAGAGCTGAAAAGTTCATCTTCCGATACTTTCCTAGCTTGAGCTATTTCAGTCAGCCTCTCCAAAAAAGGATAGAGTCTCTTTGAGTCTCCATTAAATTTCAATTGCCATTCGCTGACAGGAATATTTCTGGCTGCGCAATTCACGATTGGAGCTGGTACGTTTATGACTGGGGTTGTAATAGGCAGCTGTGGTAACTCATGACCAGGAGCTATCTTTTCTGCAAGATTTGCTTCCATGAGTACACACGTAGCTATTGTTTCTTGAACATATTTGGAAAACTTCGACGCTTCCTCTTCGTCATCCGGCATGGGAATTCTTTGTACACGACCCGCTACATGCGATAAACGTGATTTAACCCGGTGTACAAGTGAATCATTTGGATCGCCGTCATAACTATCGATTAAGTTTTGGATAGAATTTAAACTCTTTTCGATACCAGCCGTTTCTTCTGTAAAAGACAGGGGGTGTCATCCCCTATTTTTATCGTTTTTCCCGGCTCATTAATTTCTTTACTTAAGATCCTCGTTAGAATCTTTCTTTTTATCCGCGACCGGACGTTCTGAGAAAGTACGACGGATTTTCAGTTCATAGTCTAATTCATATTCCAGTAGGTGATTGACTTTAAAATTGAAGGCTTCCATGATAAATGAATACTATTTAAAAGAACTGTTTAAAAAGTCGTGAAAATATTTCTCCTGTGCTCCCAATAGTCTAAATAAAAAATATGTAAAGGCACTTAAAATATGTAAACTTCTTTACTAAACATTAAAAAAATCTTCGACAATTTCAAAAAAAATTTCTAAGTATCGCCTTGTATTAAAATTTTTTTACTAAGATATCTTAAGAATTTTCAACAAAAAATCTCCAAATACCGTTTCGTCTATCAGCAAAGTATTTTTAATATTCATGCAAAATATAGGTGACAAAAAAAAAACGTACCGTTTTTTCCTCGGCTATCCGCAAAATAAACAGTGTAAAATTAAAGTCGACCAGCACATCTGCTAATCTGAACTATAAAGCTAGCTTTTAAGAAAAAAGTAGGAATCGCTTATCTTAGAGTCGATTAACAAAATTCAATATCTAAACCATATCATCAGATAAATTGAAATAAAAAATTCTACAAATTTCCTGCTTTTGTCTTACTGCTATAGTGTAGTTTCGTTTAATAAATATTATGAAATAAAAATATCTGCAAAGTTAGAGCTTTTATTTTGTTCGAAAGCTAGTACACTGAACCCTTTTTTAAAAAATAAAATTCCAAAAGCCCCGCGTTGACAGCGCTATTTTGTAAGGTGTGAAAATGTGTGGCCCCAAGCTTGGGCGTAATTTTGTAAGGTGTGAACTGTCCTCAGTTTGAGGCATCTTTTTTTGTACCCTGTGAGAAGTTGTTTGTCCCACGCTTGAGCGCAATTTTGTAACATTGGAACTTGCCCGCACGTTGTGGTGTCATTTTGTAACTTATGAAAAGGTGTTTAATTGCGCCCCACGTACACTGCGTCATTTTGTACCGTTTGAATATTGGACACCCCAAGCTTGAGCACAATTTTCTTGCAGCCCCGCTTTAATTTCTGATAATGAATTGAGTGACTAATGATTTTAAAGGAACTAAAGAAATTAAAGAAACACTAGCTCAGTTTTCCTTGGTAGAGAGATATGGGTAAGAGATAATTTTTGTACGTCTTTTTGGAATTAATTTTTCTTTTTTTTTTTTTAAAAGGCTTTAGTTGTACCAAATTTTTGGGCACCATCCATTTTAAAATAGAAAGGATCTAACTTCAGCTAAAAAAATGGAAAAATGCTGAAGGGTTTTATGGGTATTACTAAAAAGAATTAGTCTAGTACAACTTATCCTGAAAAGAAAAATAAATATTCAGTGAGACACTAGCTTTAATCAAAAAAGAAAATTTATTCATGTTTTTAAAATGAAAAGTTCTAACCTTTACAGTTTTACCTAACAAATTCTAGCCTAACTAGTAGTTGTTACATTAAAATTTTAGACTATTATAACCCCCGAAGACGAGAAATCGTGCTTTACACTTCACTTTTTAGTCTGTTTTACATTGCAGTTAAGGCGCTACTCTCGAATAAGTCTATTGAAGGGAGTTTTGTTGACTTACTGTTTTTTATTCCTGCTGTGATCGACTACGCCCGATTTCACACTTTTTCTTAACAAACACTTAGAAAGCTCACTACGGCTTTTATTTAAGACACTGGTGCTTTTACTTAGCGGCTCTGATGAAGATTAGCCTACTTCGGCTAGATGGAAAATAGCCTCTCGGCTAGACGGTACTGCCTGGCTGCGGCTAGATGGAAAACAGCCCTGATTTACGGTCTGCGGAGCCTTAAATAATCGTGCGACTTTTGCCAGTAATATCACGACGCTCCAATCAAAACTGCCGATCAAACATTCCACCAATCGCGGCGTAGCGAGAGGTTCGGTCAGGAACCCGCACAACTCACTATATACCGAACGTCTGGGAATCCCTGTTTAATATACCGTTCGGAACAAAAATGAAAATAAGTACAATTTGAAATGGAAAAATCAGTAACATTACATGGTCTTAAAATCTAGGAAAAAATGAATGTTACAATATATATATATATATATATATATATATATATATATATATATATATATATATATATGTATATATGTATATATATGTATATGTACATATATGTACATATATATATATATATATATATATATATATATATATATACATATATATATATATATATATATATATATATATATATATATATATATATATATATATCCATCTCCATCGGGATCCGTCTTGGGTTATTTTGCGAGTGATCGTCCCCTTCTTCTTCTGCCTTCCGTCTTTCTATGTTGTCGCTCTTAATATTTTTGGATATGTCTTCCTGGATAGTCTATGAGTAGGCTGGATTTCTTGCAAAACAGACGCACTGGTTCTTTAGCTGTTCAAGCATTCTATGCTAGCACTACATCTCGAATGCCTCAATTCGCCTTTAATCTGCTTGGTGAATGACCCATATCTCAGAAGTATATCCGAAGACTGAGTATACAAGTGTGTTTACAAGTTTAATTTTGGTTGTTTTTATAATACATTCCTCCAGATGTTTGTCAATTGTGATATTGCAATGTGACCAAGTTGGACACAGATCTCATATTATGTACCGCCGTTTTCATATATTACTGCTCCTAGGTACACAAACGATTCAACTACATCACGTTAAGAGATAAAAGCGGGGTTTTTAGCCTAAAATGATCCCACGATCTATAATTACTATTTTTTAAATTTCTTTGGATAATATTATTTTTTGTCCAAGATATACGTATGAATCCGTTCTTGTGATTTTCGCGTTTTCAGTGTTCAATACTGCTTCTTTATCACAGTCGTCATTTGTCATGAACATGATTTTGACGATGTTTTTTTCAGGTCAAGACTTGTTGTTAAGTTCGTTGACCATTTCTTTCAATTCTTCTTTGTTGTTAGATAAACGCACAATATCATCCGCGAATCGCAAATGATTGAGTTGCTCACCTCCTATAGTTATACTCTAAAACGCCCTTAATATCGGAGCATACTGGTGCTATGTTTATGGTGAAGCACCATCTGTTTTAGACTTTAATTTTTAGTATTTGTTATTTAGCCGAAATAACGTATTTTTTCGAGCATTGAATATGTCGAATTACGTGCCAACAAAACACAATTTTCGGGAAGCGTTACTTTTCTTGTTTAATTAATTAATTGTTTAATATACACTCCCGGACAAAATTAACGCAACAATATATTAAATCATACAAATCTCTATAATGAATTAATTTTAATAATTTTTTATGAATATTGGTTACACTAAAAGTTAGAAAAAACTTATTCGGATACTTTAAAAGTGAATTAGCCACCAAATTTCTCTATAAGATTCGAATTAAAATTATTCTTAAGACCTAATAACAAAATCGTTGAAGTTATGTTATAATGAAAAAAATAAACTGGGACACTAGTAGCAAAATTAATGATGTAACTGGGACACTAGTAGCGTGTGTTGCCTCTACTTCGGATGACAGCGTTTATGCGCCTAGGCATACTTCTAATTAAATTTTGGATACAATCTTGAGAAATTTGCTCCCATTCTGTGATAACTGCATTTTCAAGTTCCCTCATGTTTCTAGGTGCAGGTATATGACGTTTCACATTTTTCTTAAGGTGATCCCATACATCTTCTATCGGATTCAGATCCGGGCTTTTTGGTGGCCATTGCATAATCGGTATATCAACTTGATTAAGATAATCGAATACCTGCCTAGCCACGTGAGGTCGAGCGTTGTCTTGCATAAACAGGAAATTGGGCCCCACAAAATGACCGAAAGGCATCACATGTTATATTACAATATTCTCAAGATAGTAGTTCATGGATCTCGTACGGACAGGAACTAATTCTGTGCGAGCATCAAAGCAGATGCGACCCCAGAACATAACAGAGCCACCGCCGAATGGAATCCTTGCAGAGATATTGCAAGGAGCAAACCTCTCTCCTGGTCTTCGCCATACTCGCTCACGACCATCTGAATGTTTTAGACTAAACCTAGTTTCTTCTGTGAAGAAAACTTGTTTCCAATCATCCACAGACCAGTTTTCGTGATTTCGAGCAAAACGTAACCTGGTAACTCTGTTCTCTCTAGTAAGCAAGAGCGCAGTAACAGGTCTCCTACTGTTTAATCCAGCTTCATTTAACCATCTTCTAACTATTTTAGAAGAAATTGTGACATTGCGAACAGCTTCGAGTTCGTTTCTTATTATAGAACTAGTGACAGTCCTGTTTCTTAAAGCATATTGTCTTAAAAAACGTTCATCTAGGTCGCTAGTGCATCATTTCCGCCCTTGCCCTAGCCTTCTAGAATAAGTTCCTACATCATTCAAGCGTCTTACCATACGACTTATTGTGGAACGATGTTTGCCTAACAAATTGGCAACATAACTCTGACAATATCCCTCGTCCAATAAAACTTAGGCTCGCACTACCTCGTGTTCAGTTAAATTCCTTGTTCGATTCATTTATCTAATTCTTCGGGGTCAAAAATAAAACAGTCTACCACAAAAACGTATTACTTTGAAAAAGGGAACTATTTATAAGCTTACTTTTAAAGAAAATCTATCGCATTATTACAGAAAATTGTTTATCTTCTAAAAAATTCTTTAAAACTGTAAATCTATACGAATTGTTTTGATTTCTGTCATGAACAACTAAACAAAATATGCATAGCCTACTATTCAAATACTCGATAAACTTTAAAACTGACATAAGAAAAAGATAAATTAATTTTCAGATTGTTGCGTTAATTTTGTTCAGGAGTGTATATATATATATATATATATATATATATATATATATATATATATATATATATATATATATATATATATATATATAATCAAGAAATTATTCATTTAACAATTTTTTTCTTGTTTCAGATATAATAAAATGAAGACATTTGCAGCGATTTTGGCCTTTTTATTAGTTAGCCAGAAGGTCAGTGCATGGGGAGGACTGTTCAACCGTTTTTCACCTGAAATGCTAGCAAACATGGGTTACGGGGGACATGGAGGAGGAGCTATGGTGAGTTTTAATTTTAAACTAAGAAGTTAGTTCAAAGTTAAATAAATTAATATTATATATAGTGTGTCTTGTGAGTTGAGATGCTTGCTATAATTAATTATCTTAGTTGGATGGATTCCGTAAACACCTATAGCAGGGGTCGGCAATCTTTTAACTAAGGCGTGCCAGTTTTCATCCATATAACATTTTGCGTGCCGACATAGGTACTTACTACAACTAAAATTAACAAAAATTAACTTAAAATATTGCTTTTAGAAGGTTTATTACAAAAAAATTTTAACATTTAACAAATAATTTTATTATACTAGTCCTAGGACCTAGTGTGAACCCTGTGCTTGAAGTTCTTTAGAGAGTTTTCTTATATCCGGTTCATGTCTGGTTATTTTCAGTGTCACACATGCTTCCGAGTTGTCTGTTGTCAGCCTGCTTCGCTACGGGTTTAAAATCACTCTCATATGGGAATAAAATTGTTCACAGATATAGGATGATCTGAAAGCTGTAAGCATGGCAAACGCTACTTTCTTAAGACAAATAAATTTCTCTGGTAAACTCATCCAACAACTCAGTATCTCGTTTGAATGGTTCTGGCAGTCACCTTCTAATACCCTTCATAATTCTACAAATTTCGTGTTCTATAACTCGGAGCTTTTAAATTTAATGTATTGAAGATCAAAATCATTAATGTCCATCCATGAGAAAAGAGATATGTCAAAGCAACTGCTGGAAAAATCCATTAAATCTGGTTTGATTAAAAAAGCGAACATAGGACCATGTTTATCAAAATCCTGACCCCTCTCGATAAACTCCTCTTTTAAATTAGTCATATATTTAAGAATTTCGTCTATTAGTGCACCATCGTCGACACTGGATATATAAGTTTTTAAATTTGGAAAATATTTATATGTGTTTGTAGTAGTATCGCTGATAAATAAATCTATTTTTAGTTTGAATGATTTCCAGGATTCGTATAAATTCAGAACTGTTTTGCCTGAACCTTGTAACTTTAAGTTGAGTTCACTGAGATGGTTTGTAATATCAGTAAGAAACATTAACATACAGATCCAGTTCTTATCTTCTAGTTCAGGATAAGCATCCACTTGATTTTTTTCCAACAAGATCGATTTAATTTCGTCCAGACATTGCACAAATCTAGAGAGCACTTTACCACGGCTGAGCCAGCGCACATTATTGTGCAATGGTATATCTAAATATGCAGTTTCCAATTCCTGCAGAAACGCCTTAAATTGTCTATGGATCAGTGAAGAACGACCGACAATGTAGTTAACTATTTTAACCACCCTATCCATCACGGATTTTAAACTTCCAGCGGAGATTTTAGCGCACAAACTCTCTTGGTGAATTATGCAATGAAAATTCAAAACTGATCGACCCATGCGTTCAATAAGAAGGGAAACAAATCCTTTATGTCTCCTAATCATAGCAGAAGTGCCATCTGTCGTTACGCAAAAAATTTTATCTAAATCAATGTACCGCTTTTCAAAATGTTTAACAAATTCTGAAAATATATCCTCTCCTCTTGTAGTTCCCTCCAATGGGAGCAGACAAATCAGCTCTTCATACACACTGCCATCATCGAAATATCACGCAACGATTGCCAGACGGGCAATGTCATTAATATCGACGCTTTCATCCAATGCTACACTAAATACAAAACTCCGTTTGATAGCTTCTCTCTGCAGTTTTGGGACATTTTGTGTCATTTCGGTAATTCGTCTCTCCGCGCTGATGCCGGTATATCCCTAATCCTGGCCAATATTGTATCCTTATTGGGCAAGTCGTCGAATAAAATCTCGCCAGTACTCAAAAACGTTTGCTTCATAAATTCTCCGTCAGTGAACGGCCTACCCTTTTGCGCCAACGATTGTGCAATTTTGAAAATGCATTCAGTTACCTGATTTATTCTTTGGAAAACTTTGCTAAAGAATGTTGACTGTTTCTCATATTGTTTATTTGCTCTTGGTATTGCCTCCCTTTTATCAGCGTTATCTTTAAATGACGATTCATGTTTTATCTGGAAATGTCGTTGAACACTAGATGTCCGGAAAACTACGCTTTCCCGACATAGGACACAAATGGCCCGATCGTTTAGCTGTACAAAACCGTAATCTGTTGTCCATGAAGTTTGAAATGATCGAACGTCTACCTTCTGTTTCTTCGCGGCCATAACAGAACGTAATTATAATTTTTAAACTTTTCGACGACTATTGACTGGAACGGATGTTACTTCTATACTAAATGATCCAAACGTGTAGCCGCTTGCTATATATAGAAAAATAATGTTTCCAGAAAATTCCAATAATTACGTTTATTAAATTTCTTAGAACAAAAATTATTATCTACAACGCGCCCATTGCAATCAAAGGGCCGCCTAGAAGTTAAATCTAACAAAAATTAAAGTTCGGCAATATAAAAAGAGTTGCGGCGCGCGTCGGAACGAGTCAAGTCAAGTCAAACAAAAACCGCCTTGTAGCGGCTCTTTTGATCTGAATTGAGGACGTTTATTTGTGTTTTTGCCTAGGCTTATATTTTGAGACTTGCCGTCTTTAATACTTGCCGAAATTAATGCCAGACCAATGCATTCAGTAAAATTATAAATTACAAAATATATATTTTGTAGTTTTTCGTAATAATACCTAGTGACCTATATAATATATCGTTTTTGTTTGTATCGTTAAAGTAATACTGTCTTCGATTATTTACTTAATTTTGAAACATGTCACAGATTACAGAATTAATGTGTAAACTTTGCACAATACGTTATAAGAAATACCGAACACAAGTGAAGAGCTGAATTCAATTTCTGGGAATCTCGTTCTTCACAAACGTTTTTAGTGTTCCGTACGGAACACTTATAAGATCATTTCGGTGTCTGTCCATCTGTCACACCCAATTTTCCCCAACATTATTTGACTTAAGGGGTTAATTTTAGGAGATGAAACCTGAATTTAAAAAAAAAAAAAAAATTACCAAGTTATCGAGTGGGGTGTCAAATGAAAGCTTGTAAAAACACGAGTTCAAAAAGATATATGATGTAATACTTGCGCACACTTTTCTTCGTATTATTTTTTAAAAAATGCCAAAAATCTCTGTCCCTCCTTTTCTTGAAAAGTACTGACCAAAAAATTTTGGAATATTCTCCACAAGGTGTAGATTGAACGAAAATTATCACAAGTTTATTACCTTTGATAATTTATCTGGTATATAAAAAAAACAAATATCGGAAACAAACTTTATTGAAAACTCATTTGGGATATGTTTCGTGAAGTTTAAACCAAAAACAATTATTTTTTGATATTAGACAACAACGTTTCCAAACAATCTGCCTACAGACTTTAAACCGAATCGGATGTAAGCAAGCGAAGTAATTAAATTATTTATTTTTGTTTTTAGAGGGATGGCGAAGACAATTTTCTGGAAGAATACGTAAATGAAGGGGAAGATGAACCTTGTTATGGAAAGAGGTGTACTGCCAATGAGCACTGTTGCCCTGGGTCAGTTTGTGTAGATGTAGATGGGGGTAAGTATGATATTGAAATGAATGCAATAAATAAAATAATATCAAAGATAAAAACTGTATTATCGTCTTTTAGATGAATTTGTCTACTTCCAACTGCTTTTTACGTTCAGTATTTTTAGCTTTAACAAAAAACTTCGGATATTATGAAAAATATTCAGCGAAATGCTCTACTTTAAATGTGATTGTAAATAAAATCTTTATAATTTGATCTGACGAAGGCATAATCCAATTATCGGTGGAATTTTAATGAATTAAGATTAAATGCCCTCAATCTAACCTATAGTTTAAAAAAAACTTTTAATTAAAAATTGAGAATAAAACACTAAATTTTTAGTAAAATTTCCACCTTTATTGATTTTTATTCTTGGTACGTGTTTCGTTAAAACATTAGCTTTATTAAAAGTATGAGTATAGAATAAACTAAACGTTTTTCAATGGTTTTTTAAGTAAATATTTACAGGTAGGTTGTAATTAAAGGATATCCTTTAGTTACAAACTAGTTGTAAATATTTACTTACCAGGTGTACAAGTATGAAATGCGGATTTTTTTTCTAAAAAAACATGTTAAATTCGGAAGAATGATAAAAAATGCTTTATTCAAAGTATGCTCCATCACTTGTTATACATTTTTCCCATCTTTCGGGCAATTTGTGAATACCACGCCAGTAAAAATCTTCCCCTCTTGCTGAGAACCATTCATCGAGACATTTTTTCACGTCTTCGTACGAACCAAAGCGCTGCTCAGCAAGTACGTGACCCATCGATGCAAACAAGTGGTAATCGGAAGGAGCCAAGTCTGGTGAGTAAGCCGCATGGGGTAGAACTTCCCAGCTGAGTGCTTCCAACGTGTCGCGAACTGGTTTTGCCGTATGTGATGGACCATTGTCATGAAGAAAAATGACTTTGTGTTACCTCTTGCGGTATTCTGGCCTTTTTTCAAGCAGCGAACGGTTCAAATCGGTCAATTGTAGTTGGTAACGTTTAGTAATAACCGTTTCCCCAGGTTTTAACAGCTTATAATAAACCACGCTCCTCTGGTCCCACCAAACACAGAGCATCGTCTTTCTGCCAAAGCAATCCGGTCTTACGGTCGATGTGGATGGTGCGCCTGGGTCTACCCATGATTTTTTGCGCTTGGGATTCTCAAAATAAATCCACTTTTCATCCCCTGTAACTATACGATGCAAAAACGACTTCCTTTTGTACCGAGCGAGCAAAATGTCGCACGCGCTTTTTCCGTTTGCCTGTCGTACCCCTTCTGAATCTTTCCCATTTCTCGTAGCCGATTGGAGACAGCTTGTTGACTAACGCTCAATTGCTCGGCGAGTTGTTTTTTGTGTTTGCGAATCATCTTCGTCCAACAATGCTGGTAATTCCACATCTTCGTATTTTTTTGGCGGTTTTCCACGTTCTTTGTCTGCAACATCGAAGTCACCACTTTTGAAATGTCGAAACCATCGTTCACATGTATCTTACGATGGAGCATGTTCACCATAAGCTTCTCGAAGTAATCAGTATGATTCAACAGCAGTTTTCTTCAAATGAAAACAAAAAATTAATGCTGTCCGCGAATGCTCTTTGTTCGGTATAAATTTCGACATATTGAACACAACAACACAACACTATGCACACACTTTTCCAATTTAACACTCGTGCGCGTCTGGCACTTGTTGATGACACAACAAAATGGCGCAGTGCAATCTTTATAGCACAAACTGCATTGGTGCACCATTTGTTGTCTGAAATCCGCATTTCATACTTGTACACCTGGTATAAAACGATTCAAAAATATTTATTTTACTCTATACTCATACTTTTGATAAAGCTAATGTTTTAGCGAAACAGGTTTCAAGTATAAAAATGAATAAAAAAGGAATTTTATATAATAATTTAGTGTTTTATACTCATTGACTGTGAATTTCCATCAAGTAACGACCGAGTCAGTTAATAATTGAAAATTATTAGCATATTACACATACTTTACAACGCAGTTGTAGTTAATGACCTTTTATGATCATGTTCAATCAGATATTCTTACTAAGTGACTCAACTTTTTATTCTAATTCAATTTAATTCTATTTTATCTAATATTGCTAGAGAGATTAACTATCGATTTTAAGAAACGATTTAGGCCTGTCTCGTGTTATTTATTCTTCTTGTAAAACATTTGAATTTTCTTGAAAAACGTCGTCATACTGAGGTGGCTAAACAGATGCTTTCTTTGGTTGACTTCACTTTGAAATGCATCATGATGAAACGTGGATACATTCAAATGGCCCGGAAACAGCACAACAATTGAATGAATATCATATAATAGGTAAACTTGAGAGTTGGTTAACAATCAAGGTCATGTTAACGTGGTGTTGTGCACAAAGAGTTCCTTTCAACTAGAAAAACAATTGACAAACACTATTATTTAAGCTTTATGCATCATTTACGCGAGTTAGCTCGTAAAGAAAAGGTGAATTTGAAAGAACAATTGTTGGATTTTTCATCATGATAACGCCCCATCACGTAAGGCAATAATTATTAAAAATTCTTTAAACAGAAATGAAGTGATGACTATTCCACAAGCACCACATTTACCAGACATGGTAGCGCGTGACTGTTTCCTATTCCTCAAGCTGATATTACCATTCCATGGATACTGTTTTGAATCTATAAACGCTATTAAATGCGCTAGTCCGCTTGAAAGCAATACCGAAAATCCGGTTTAACAACTATTCCAGTGATTGGAAAAAACTTTGGAGGAGATCAAATAGGTTCAGATACATAAATTAATAGTTTGTGTTATTTATTTAGCCTCCTTATTTCCAGCTTTTTCGTACTTTAATTGCTAACCTAGCCAGCATTCTTTCAATGATAGTCCATTTCAACTGATATTTGTTTTTTGATCCTTCTTTATTGCCTCTACCTCCAAAAATTAATACCGTTTCCGCAACATCTTTTTGTTTGCCAGTATTATATTTGGAAACCCAGAACTGACCAATAGTCTTAATTACTTGGACCATCGGAGAACGGTTTGCGACTATTTTCATGGAAAGTGTTCGATGGATGTAGCCCGTTTAATTCCTTCCAGAGCGGTGCATACTAGTAATACGCGTTGCCCTAATACTTCACATCCGTATAAAGTTCAGCTTGTCACTCCTCGTACAACCCGTTTCAAGGAGTCTTTTATATGGAGAACAGCGATTCAAGACCAACGTGAATCGCTTTTTCTGCACACGCGTCACTCCTGTAGCGCTTTAGGGATTTATCTGCAGCACGCATGCTATACTCATAAAAAAACTCGACAAACTACATTTAGCGCTCTAACAGTTTTTCTTGTATTTTGAACTGCTTGCTTTATTTCTTGCCTTTCTATTGAAGCTCTGTCAAATAGGCTTCCAAATTCATCAACTCTAGTTTCGTCTTAGTTTTCCACAAGATGTTCGTTTCCTTGCATGCTAACTTGAAGACCCCATTTTATTCCGTATAAAAGCTCGTTAACATTAATTCTAAGTGCTCCTTCGTTAATCTGTATGAATAATTTGATATGAATACCTGTACAGGGTCTGTCGGAACGTAATGTCACCGATTTTATTGTGAAGGGCTGTACGTCGCAGCGCGCTCTACCCACCGGGAATCAGTGGTAGAAGAAGTCAGCTACCGAGCGACTGCTTGCTCAGTGGTCTCCGAGTTCTCGGAGGCTCAGGACGGTCAATTTCGTGAATCTCTGTTTCGTCTCTCGTACAACTCGCGGTGCATCACTCACTAAAACAAAGATACGCGATAAAGTTTTGTGTGCAACTCTGCAGTGGAAACTTTTCCAATGATTCAGCAGTCCTTCGGGGATGAGTGTTTATCACAAAGGCGTTTTTAGAAGGCCGGACGACGAACCTCGCGCTGGACGCCCGTCAACCTCCTCAAAAAAAAAAAAAAATGTGACTCGTGTGAAAGAACTTTTGTAAGCAAACTGTCGAATGAGCATGCGTCTGGTCGACATGTTAAATATTCCAAAAACTATCGTGATCAAACATCAGCAGCGATTGGAAACTTCATCATGACAACGCGCCAATCCTCACTGCCTCCGTCGTGACCAACTACCTGGCCAGTTCTAACGTGGCAACGCTGCCCCAGCCACCCCAGAGTTCCAACGTGGCTCCCCTAGACTTCTATTTGTTTCTTCGTTTGAAATTCTCCTGAATGAACATCATTTCAGGACAATTAACGATGTGAAAGTAGCTTGTACAACGGATTTAAAAGCAATTCCTGATCCGACCTTCCAGCACGCCTTTGCAGCTTCAATATCGCACTGGCAAAAAAGTATCAACGCAGAAGGAGACTATCTTAAAAAAATTTTAATGTACAATGGGCAGTACATTTTTTTTTAATCAACTTGGTGACATTACTTTCCGGAGAGACCACGTATAATATATATAAATAATATTAATAAAGAACAGTAAGACAATGGAAAAATTTCGAGTTGTAAAATTAATTGGTCCATTTCCTGCCCCGATTTCACCTTCACCCTTTCCGACTTACATTTATATAACCTTAATCATGAAAACTCGGAGTTTATCGGAAAAACGCGTCAAGAGAAAATTGCAATTCCAACGCGGTCGCTACAATTTCTCCGTTTTATAGATTTCGTGCAAAATTTAATCTGTATAACTTGAGTGAATTTTCGTAAAGGCAATTTAATAAAATCGGTTTTCAAGTTTTCATTTGCCAAGGCTTGTTTTAAGTCTTATGCTAAAAAAAGTATTGAATTTACGAAAGTATCGCCCGCCGAACTGTTTCCTCTTTCAAGGCCCACAGATGACAAAAATGCAGACAGTAAACCTGTTGGTTTGTTTGTCTGTTGTCGCGATACCTCCCGAATCAAGTAAGATATCGATTTCAAATTTGGTACGCATATCTTAGTTCTTTAAAAATATCGTACTAATTTCGCAGTTATTGATTGCTATTTTATCTGTCAAACTATTTCAGAACGCACGTTTTATCATTCCAAATACGTATTCAATATAAAGTTTGTTCAGCTTTGATTGTTATTAATTATTTTTATTTCTTGTAGGGGATTAACGGCTCATAAGTGTGGCCTTGTCTTAAAGTTATTCTAGTGATTGCGATGGCAAAATGCAACTTTGCAAAAATTCTTCTGCAGACAGACAAACAGACGAAAATAAGTGACTATGTTTTTCTAGGAACCCTAAAACGTAAAGGAAAGCAAAACGCTCAAAGTGTGATATTTTCACGCACACAAAACTGTCCTTTAGCAAGAAACGTAAAAGCAAAAAAACAAAATATAAAGGTGCACAATTAAATCTTGAGTACCTAAAGGACTACTGAAGGAATTAAATCAAACGGAACACTCTCGTTGGTTCACTCCCACATTTCAAACAACTTCAAACCCATATTTGTGTCGTTTATAGTTAACGGGTGTCAGTCTTCTTCCCCTCCTTTACGGCACAATGGTACTAACAGTTGTACAAGGAGCGGTCTGCATTTATAGAAAATTTCTCAAGTACTTATACGAGGACCACCTTTTCAGTTTCTACAAACGAGCACTAGATGGCGCTCTTCAACCATGCAACAATATTTATAAGTAACAGCTGAATATTTTCTAACTTTTTACTTTTTAAATTATATATAATCCGCTATCAAAATTAATAAGTATAAGTGACATCACCCGTACACATCAAAAGCGGTTTTCTTAGTAACGTTGCAGCGAAGCGAACTAAGATAATTTTTTGCATAAGACAAGGTTGCAATTTCCTTCGCTATTTTCTGTTTGTTCTTACCGCACTCACTGACGTTTTTTCATTCATTTCATGAGTATACTTAGTCTAATATAATGTCTTTGAAATATCTGCTGAATTGAAGTTTACTCAGTATTTATCGTAATATTTTCTGAAAGCTCACAGAACATTTTTCCTACGAATTACTTCCTGTTAAAAGAGAAATCACTCACCGAGTATAATTTAGGCAAAGTAGCGCACTTTACTGCAGATAAAAACTTACCCCCGGTTTGCGACACATTTATCATAAAATTTAAAGTGCTTGGGGAATCCAGAAAATTGCTTTGGGGGATGGTTGCTCTAAACTAACCATATATTTGGTGTAAACTCACTAACGGTGCTTATCTCTGCCTACATATTTTATTAAAGCTTCAAATATATGCTCAAAACGTATTCCTAAAAAGCGCTACTAGGAAATTAGTATTTATAAATAGCCCTGACGCCTGCTACGTACGAATGTGATGTTATCTTTTGTTTCAGTATAAGCGAAAAACATATATTTTGACTGAAAAATATGACATTCTTTACATAGTTAAATGCCAGACTATGCTGCTGTTAATCAGCGTTTGTTGGTGCTTGAGTGAAAATATATATTCATATTTCAGTATAGCTCACCAGGGGTTTCGGGCTCTCATTAAATGTTAACAGGCTGCATT
Source organism: Pachyrhynchus sulphureomaculatus (assembly GCA_019049505.1). Lineage (NCBI taxonomy): Eukaryota > Metazoa > Arthropoda > Insecta > Coleoptera > Curculionidae > Pachyrhynchus > Pachyrhynchus sulphureomaculatus. The sequence continues at coordinate 232,053,477 of CM032446.1, read as the reverse complement.
TTGGCACACTGGTAGTTTTTAGACGTAGAATACGATAAAAAAAAGTTTGCTAAAGTTTGATGTATACTAATCCAAAATAAAAATTCGGCTTTTCGGTAATATCTCGAAAAATAAAAGGGATATCAAATAACTAAGGACACCCAAATATGCAAAGCGCATATTTTGCATATTATATGCATTTTTTTCTAAATATTTGCATAAATGCTTTAAAAATAGCATATATGTGGATATTTGAAGGAATTTATAATAATGTAGGTCTTTGGCAGGCGTTTTCATTCATTTTTCGGAATAAGGGCCAATGTTTAGGCCGCTGCAGCCGCGCCGGTGGTTTTCCCCAAATAAATTTTATTATTTTATGGTCAGTAAAAACCAGTCAGTAAACCCCAGAAGGCCATCAGAGCATACTTGTATTATTAATTTATTAGATTTCATTTTTGGTTGTGCTTTTAAACTGGTTACGTCGATTTGTGCTTTTTATCTTGTGAGTCGTATTTTACTACAGTGAAATGCCCAAAGCCAGTAGTGTGTCAGTGTGGATTAAACCATACAAAGAACTAAGAATAGATATGGGAGAGATCTACTGTTCTGCATGTGTTAAAATTGTAAGTATAATTTTTGAATACCTATTAAATATACAGGGTATTTCATTTTCGTTTAATATTTAAACATAACGAAATTTTCAATTTTTTTTACTGCATATTTACAACATGTATGTGCATATTTTGAAAAAATCATTTGCATATTCATTCGCATATTTTAAAGTTTTTCATTTACATATTTAGATTTCCTTAAAAATAACTAATAGCACCACGTAAAAGAGCGGGAAATTTTACAAAAAAATAATATAAATTTGTTTTCCAGATTTTTTTTAATAGCGTAAGAATTTATTAAAAATTCGGAAGTGATTCGAAAAGTGTAGTCCGCCAAAAAGTCCGCCAATTTTAAAGTTTACACCGCTCCAAGGTTAATTTAAAGGAGAGGAGATTTCCAGCTTTCCGATGACCTAATAATAGTTTTTAATTTGTAAAACTTGAAACGAAATTTTTATTTGCATGGTTTTAACGGGCATACAGTAAATTACAAATATTTAATAAAATGTAGTAAAGAAAACAAAATCCTTGTGCATAAGTCATTATTATACCTTAAGTTTCGATATAAAAATAATTAAAAATACCCACATTATTATAAATTGAGTTTTAAAATATGAAAATTTTGCCTGCGATAGTGCGCCACCGGCAATTTTCCGTTCAAAGCAGTACCAAATGGTAAAAAAATGTCGGAAATTTTTTTTCTTAGTCACAGTTAAAAGTATCATTGATATTAAAAAATCATTAAAAACTATTAAAAAAATCTCTTTTTTGTAATTTTGTTCTTAAAAAAGTGTTCATGATGAACGTATTTTTTACTTATTATTAATCATGCAACTTAAACTTAAAATAAAAAAAATATATATTTAAAGATGGAAAATGAAAGATAAAAGTCTATACTTTAAGTATAAAGTATTTATATTTCATTTAAAGGTCCGGGTACAAAGAAAACAGTTACTGAAAACTCAAAAATTCTAAATTACTCGAAGAAATTAAATGAACTCTCTGACCGTCATATTGGATCCACCATTTTGAATTTTTCGAATCTGTTATTGGACTCTTAATCAGCACCCCGAGGAACCTTTTAACAGCCAAATTTAAAATATTTAGAGGTATCTGTACTACCGTTAATTTGATCGATCATAAATGAGGATTCCCACGACAACTGAAAATGTTAAATCAGCCATTTTATTTTAAATAATTTTTTTAAATTACGGTAAAACTAAAAAAAATCCATATACCATTTTTTTTTGTAAAGTTTCCTGTTCTTTCAGGTGATGCTATTAGTTTTTTAATATCTTTTTTTTTTAGAGATATTTGCGAAAAAACGAATTTTTCATTTTATTTTCAATTTTGTGGGCTTAGCGTACACTTAGAACAGCAAACTTTTTTTATCATATTCTACATCCATGTCATGCCAAAATGCAGCCTGTTAACATTTAATGAGAGCTTTTTGTCAAAATTTGCCTCTGACGACTGAGCTAGTACACAATGGTTAATGTATTATTTTCGGAAACTCATAGTTTTAATTGGTCATGTACCATCCTTTAAGGTAAATGGCTACTATCTAGCATTAATCTGAATTAGCACCAATTTTCTGTAGACTTTTCAACCTATCCTACAGAAAGGGAATATTTCTTTTCTGCTGGAAATGCTCTGCAGTTCAGGTGAAGAAAAAATCTTGGCAAACAAATACCAACCAGTCGCTCTGCTTTTAATAATATCAAAAGTTGAAAACGACTCTCAGCGATAGCAGCTTTGAAAATATCTAGAAGAAATGAATATTTTTAGCCACCATCAATACGGCTTCTGTAAGCAAAGATCAACAAGAGATCTAACTTATGTAGCACAGGTTTAGAACAACGCAATTGAACACTTCGGAGAATCTCGAGCGTTTGCACTTAATATATCCAAGGCATTCGACCGTATTTGGCATGACGGATTGTAGGCTAATCTATGCTGTTATGGTATATCTGAAAAGTTCTGTTTATAACTCTCCCGTGTCCTCAGGGGGCGTTCTTTACGAGTGGCGTTCTTCCTAATACTTTCACTATCAATGCCAGTGTGTCCCCAGGCTCCATACTGTTTACTACCCTCTTTCTCATTTTTATTAACGATCTGCTGGAAAGGAACAGGAATTCAGTCTACAGCTTTACAGATGACAGTACGCCTATCTCTTCATTCAGACAGAACAAGAAATTCTATTTTCGGGTGCGAGTAACCAAGTAAAATTTAACGCTAGTTTTTTCTAAAAAGTTAATGTTTCTGATCCCAACATAGTTATTCCTCTACGATCGTTACTCAATTTGCTGGATGTTAATTTGGGAGCAAATATATCTTGGCATGAACATGTTGCATGCATAGCAAAGAGATCTTCTCTGCTCCCAAACATACACTACATATATTGGATTCTATTCTGGAATAAAATGATTGGAGACCTAGAACTCACCAGCAACCTTCATTTCCTGGAACATCGAAGAACAGTTGGCGACTTAAGTCTATTCTACAAGTGTTTTCATGGAAAATGCTCGATGGATGTACCCCTCTTAATTCCTCCCAGAGCAGTGCATGCTAGGAATACATGTAGCGCTAATATTTCACATTCGTATGAGGTTCAGCTTCACATTCCCCGTACAACCCTTTTCGAGCAGTCTTTTATATTCTTGTAACCAACCGTTGCTTTACTGGTTTGTAAGTTGATCAAAAATAACACTGCATAAAACTTCTAACTTTTTATTAACTAACTTTTATAATCTTACTAGCCGGGCCCGCGGCTCCGCTCGCGTGGACTTGATTCACTACTATCGTCACTGCTTATTCCTTATGTTACCCAACGTAATAAAATATCTCCTATTATTTCTCCTTATCTGCCAATATTTCTCCTTATTTCCCATTATCTCTACATAATTTCCATTATCTAGGCTTATCTCTGCTCATCTCCCATTATTTCTCCTTATCTCCCATTATTTCTCCTTATCTAACATTATCTCACGTTATTTCCCATTATCTAGGCTTATCTCGACTTATCTCCCATTATTTCTCCTTATCTTCCATTATTTCTCCGTATCTCCCATTATCTCACCATAACTCCCATTATCTAGACTTATCTCTGCTTATCTCCCATTACCTCTTCTTATCTCCCATTATTTATACTTATCTCCCATTATCTCACCTTATTTCCCATTATCGAGGCTTATCTCGACTTATCTCCCATTATTTCTCTAGGCTTATATCGAATTATATAGAACATATGTATAAATTTATAAAAAACACGTAAATCGGATAAGTTGTTCTCGAGTGATAAGCGCACTAACGGACAGACAGACAGAGAGACGTTGCATTTTATATATATTGTATTCTTTGCTACATGATATTGTTCCATATTTAATGCTTTAGGGAGTGTATTGCAAGAGAACGCGCTAGCGGCAAACTTTTCTCCGACTTAATTCACTATTATCGTCACTGCTTATTCCTTATGTCACCTAATAAAATATATCCTATAACCTGGCCAGAGAACATACGTATGGTTAAAAAAAAAAGCACGTAAATCGGATAAGTAGTTCTCCAGTGATAAGTACACTAACGGACGGACAGACAGACAGACAGACAGACAGATGGACAGAGAGACATTGTATTTTATATATATTATAGATATTCTCTGCTACATAATATTGTTCCATATTTAATGGTTTGGACTGTGTATTGCAAGAGAATGCGCTAGCGGCAAACTTTGTCCGACTTCATTTACTATTATTATCACTGCTCATTCCTTATGCTACCTATCGTAATAAAATATAGCCTATAACCTGGCCGGAGAACATATGTATGTTTTTAAAAAAAAAAAAAAGTACGAAAATCGGATAAGTGGTTCTCCAGTGATAAGCGCACTAACGGACAGACAGACAGACAGAATACGTTGCATTTTATATATATTATAGATGTAATAAAATATATACCTATAACCTGGTCAGAGAACATATGTATGAATTTAAAAAATCACGTAAATCGGATAAGTGGTTCTCGAGGGATAAGCGCATTAACGGACAGACAGACAAAACACTGCAATTTATATATTATAGATATAGATTATTATTATTATTATATAACCTGGCCAAAGATTATATGCATGAATTTAAAAAAAGACAGGTAAATCGGATAAGTGGTTCCCGCGTGATAAACGCACTAATGGACAGACAGACAGACAGAGAGACATTGCATTTTATATATATTATAGATTATACATTACAGATATTCTTTGCTACATAATATTGTTCCATATTTAATGGTTTAGGCTGTGTATTTCAAAGGCACGCGCTAGCGGCAAACTTATTTCCGACATCATTCACTATTTTACGTCACTGCTCATTCCTTATGCTACCTATCGTAATAAAATATAGCCTATAACCTGACCAGACAACATATGTATGTTTTAATAAAAAAAAGTACGTAAATCGGATAAGTGGTTTTTCAGTGATAGGCGCACTAACGGACAGACAGACAGATAGACAGAGAGACGTTGCATTTTATATATATTATAGATTAGCTTGGTATGAATATAATAATACCAATGCTCGTAAGAACAATATTTAATACTTGATCTTATTGTTAATAATTTTGCATTTTATGTCTTTTGTGAATTAACTGAGAATAATAATAATGTAATAATCTCTTCTCTAGCTGACTGCCTATTATTTTATATATTTACTCTCTAAAATTTACGATAGGTGTACTCTTAAGTTCAGCTAACAAATATTTACCTATTATCCTAATGATTACAGAGTTTGGTGACTTCTCGGTGCCATCAAGAAGTTTACAAAGAAAATAATTAATTGTAAAAAATAGTTGTTTTGCTGAGCTATTAGTAAGTGTACATAATATATCTTTTATTGCGAATTGATTATTGTTAAACTATGGTTTTGTATTAAACTCATAGGCGTAGCTAAAGGGTAAAACAATATAGTAATATAATAATAAAAAATAGTTGGTTTACGATGAGGCACCTCATCGTTTTGGAATTATTTGCCCTGGGCTGCGTCTCCTACCGAGTACAATTTACGTGGATTTAAGACCAAAGTGAAGCGCTTTTTCCGCACACGCATCGCTCCTGTAGCGCTCTAGAGGTTTCCCTGCAACATGTGTGCTATGCCCAAAGAAAAAAAAATATATTTTAAGTTGATGATAGTTGTAAAAAAGTAGGACTTATGGAAAATGTAAACGGATTAAACGTCACAAATAGTATATTAAGTTAAATTATTAATTAAAAAACCCCCGTTTTGATTCAGAGTAGTTTTATTAGTTTACGATTATTTCATTTAATCTAAACAATTGTGTTACAAATACGAATTAAACCGTAAAAATTTAGTTTAAGGGTTACATACACCTCGAATTTTTTTACGGATTTTTATTCTCTATTCTTATAAGAATTATTTAAAAAAATTTTCAAGAAAATCCTATTCCATTATAAAGTGACCTGGCGCCGGATTGGGACCGCTACCTGTTTTCAGACACTGTCTGGAATATTAGTCGGTCAATTTTTAATATTTTTTAACTTTTTTTTTTAAATCTTAATAATTACTTCTCCTACAAAACGTCGAGAGGTTTTTTCAATTTCTCTAATAAACAATCTTTACAAATAATTAAACATAAATTTTTTAGTCGAAAATTGCATACTAAAGTTTGAAACACAGTATTTTTTTTTTATTTTAAAAAAAAATCCTTATACAATTTTTTAACTACCACATTATTTTACCAGATTAATTTTTATTTTTGCGGACTGGTTTATTTTTTGTGAAGTTATCCTGCAAATAAGGAGGCGCCATAGTTTTCATCAGTGGTCCATTTAACATATTTAAAAATAAAAACCGGTCAAGTGCAAGTTGAACTTGCACAATTAGTGTTCCGTACGTTGATTGTTTTTAAAATAAAAAATTTTGTTAGGGTGGTATAAAATGATCAGTGACTTCACAAAACACACCTCAAATGAGTTTTCAATAAAGTTTGTTTCCAATCTTTACTGAAAACTGGTGACCTTGAAATTTTGGTTTTTTTCTATACCAGATAATTTATTAAAGGTAATGATAATTTTCGTTCAATCTATACCCCGTGGAGAATATTCCAGGATTTTTTCAAAATTTTTTGATCAGTACTTTTCGAGATAAGGTAGGGGACAGCGATTTTTTCACGATTTTTTAAAAGTAATACGAAGAAAAGTGTGCGCAAGTATTATATTATATATATATTTTTTACTCGTGTTTTCACAAGCTTTCATTTGACACCACACTCGATGAGCTAGTAAAAAAATTTTTTTTTCACTTCCGATTTCACCCCTTAAGTCAAAATTTATGTTACGGTGATATAAAATGATCAGTGACTTCACAAAACACACCCCAAATAAGTTTTCAACAAAGTTTATTTCCAATCTTTACTGAAAATTGATGACCTTGAAATTTCTGTTTTTTTTATATACCAGATAAATTATTACAGGTAATGCACTCGTGATAATTTTCGTTCAATCTACACCCCGTGGAGAATATTCCAGAATTTTTTTCAAAATTTTTTGATAAGTACTTTCCGAGATAAGGCGGGTGGACAGCGATTTTTCGCGATTTTTTACAAATAATACAAAGAAAAGTGCGCGCAAGTATTACATTATATATATATTTTTACTCGTGTTTTCACAAGCTTTCATTTGACACCACACTAGTTTACCTAGTAAAAAAATTTTTTTTTCACTTCCGATTTCACTCCCCAAAACTAACCCCTTAAGTCAAAATTTAACTTTCAAAACTACATGGCTCTGATGAGGCCATCAATTCCTATATTACTACCAAATTTCAACTTTCTATGACAAATAGTTTCGGAGAAAATCGGGTGTGACAGACGGACAGACGAACAGACGGACAGACACCGAAGTGATCTTATAAGTGTTCCGTACGGAACACTAAAAAATCTTATAATTTTATAGAACATTACACTTTCTCGGTCGAAAATTTTAATAATTTTTATGGGACTGATAAATTAATAAAAAAAACATTTTTTGTGTCCGTAATTTTTGTGACATATCTTTTACAATATATACTAGAAAAAAATGTTTAGATAATTTTTTAAATGATTTTTTATAGAGGTTTTTTGCAGCCTCATGGAAGCCATTTTGAAAATTTTGATCTGCTGGCGTGCACGATTGCGGCTCACTGGAACGTCTGAAAAAAAATATCCTTTGAAAAGTATGACTATGTTCCTAGTATATACTACGATTAATTTGTTTGAGCAAAAATTCACAAATTGGTGGTCTCAAAAATAGCATTTTTTTTTCATAAAAAAAAAATTGAGGAAAAAATTAGCCAATCTTTTTTATTCTAATTTATACCGGGACTATTGTTATATAGAAGAACATATTAAAATTTCAGACCGATCAGTTAAATTGTTTTTAAGTTATCGTACACGCCGATTACAAAAACGTTGCCTTGAGAAAAACGCAATTTTCACATATAAAAGCTACTTGCTGCATACAAAATTCCTTCCGACTCCTCATACGCCTCGTTCTCAAGTGTTCTTTCGTCTCTCCGTGCGATTCTGGCCTCTCTGGCGGCATCGGTAAGGTTGCGCTCGGTATCTCGCGCTTTGTCACGCTTCCGGGCGAGCTCAGCGGCTGTAGGTCCGATTGTCGTTCCCATGACATCCATAATTTTTAATACTGCGGTGAAAGCTTTATTAAAGCGGTCCGTCTGATTGGGGACCCGAAGTTGACCGGCGGCCTTGATTCGCTGGAACATCGAAGAACGGTTGGCGACTTGAGTCTGTTCTACAAGTATTTTCATGGAAAGTGTTCGAAGGATGTAGCCCGCTTAATTCCTCCCAAAGCGGTGCATGTTAGAAATACACGTCGCGCTGGTGCTTCGCATCCGTATGAAGTTCAGCTTGTTACTCCGCGTACGACGCTTTTCAAGCAGTCTTTTATATGGAGAGCGTCATCCCTTTGGAATAATTTGCCCAACGCTGTGTTTCCCACCGAGTACAATTTACAGCGATTCAAGAACAACGTGAATCGCTTTTTCCGCACTCGTGCCGCTCCTGGAGCGCTTTAGGGACTTCCCTGCAGCACGTGTGCTAGACCAATAAAAAAAAAAAAAAATACACGCAGATTGTAAGTAGTAATTTCAATGATCTTTTTGCCACAAAAATATGTTTGGGGCTAAGTGCCAAACACAAGAATGATTCATTGTTATTTTGTGTGTTATTCCCCAAACACCGCTTCAAAAGATCGTCTGCCGTCAAATCAATTTAACAAATTGTTGAATAACATCGTCCGGAGGATATAGGTGCTTGAAATCACTTAAAGTACCTGCAGCTTCGTGCTTTCGCCACTTGCACCACGGTTCAGCTGCAGGAGGGCAATACCTGTGTTGTGGCCTTTCGTCGGTTGAAATCTTATAGTACAATGTGGACCAAATCTCTTTTTTCATTTCTTTCCCTGAATCTGGGTGACGTTGAATAGCTAAAAAAAGGTAAAGTGATAAATCCTAGATTAATTTATTAGTTAGCTGAAAATTTTAGGTTCAGATCGCCTTTTTTTCGGCGTTGGATTTTCTTTTTCGCTTGCTTCCTTGTTTGTGTTAATAGTTTTTTGGCTTCTTTTACTCTTCAATATATTTGTTTTTAACATACCCATTCTTTTTTTTTCTATAACAAAATCATCTCAATAAGGCTGCACATCTAAAATTGAAGTGAAAGGTTTGGCATCCCCGTCACCGATGTAATGCTTGTACTTTGCGTCGTGCAAGTCTTCCGATCGCTAAAACATCTCGAGGACACCTTCGACCTCCATCTTTCCGGTGCTTGCTTTATGATTTGCTGAACAATGCTCTTCATGCTCGTCACAAAATGCCTCAAATTCAACGGTATTTTCGTTTCCTTTCCATTTTCGGCAAGCGTGACAAAAACTTGATTTTACAATAACGTCTAAAATCTTATTACTATATTTACCAATAAGAGACACGAGGCCCAAAAGGGACGTAAAGCTACGTTTTGCCCATGATCCGTAACCTGATACCGATAATTCATTTTGCACAATATTAGCCGAGACGTTTACTAAGTAATGTTAGCCCCGCCAGCGATATTTTCAAACTGAGCAGGTCAGCGTACCGTTTGCTTTCGAGCTACAGTTTTGCCTCAAACTGAAAAGATATTATATCTATTATAGTAAGCTCTTCTTTTACCTGCTTCTTAAAATCATAAAAGTAGCAGCAGATGTTCAACGCAGTTAGAGCAAAACCCTTGTAAACGGCCGAAAAGTAAGTTGGCACGACACGCGGTTGGTTTGGCCTACCTTACACTTGGTGCTATAATTGTCTATAACTTCGAAAATATTTGAAATTTTTCTCTCTAGGATACTTTTCTAAAAAGTCGATTTTTCCGACCCGAGAAAGAGTAATGTTCCCTTAAAGTACAATAAAACTATATAATCGCCATTCTTTTATATTATTCACTTAATAACCTTTAAAATATTCTTTTTAAATATATATACTTTTTGCAGCGCCCAACTGCATGTAACCCCTTAAATGACAAGTAAACAGCTAATAAATACGCTCACCGGAATAGATAAATGTCAAGCCATCTTAAGTAACGTTTTCTGCATATAAACACAGCCATTACACAAAATTTCTCGAAAATAATTCTCTAATCTGTTTAAATCTCAACATTAATCCAGACGTAAATTTGCAGATTTCTATTTTATGTAAATATCTCCATCTCTACATAGCCGACGATTATTTTATTTATTCAGCATCTTATTCTCTAATGTTAACAAGGGCTTAGCTAGTTGTGACTTAATCTAATACATTTAACAAAGGTATTTCACGCTAAATAATACTTTAAGCCTCGTATTAATATTTCTTCTCTATTAGACGTCTAGCAAATTATTAATTAGAGAGATTTTGCAGCGCTTTTTCACATGCCTTTCTCCTTATCGTTATCTCAAGCATACGTAGTATTAACACGAAGGAACTGCAAGGTTAGGTTCTTCTTCTTAAAGTGCCTATTCGGTTCGAATGTTGGCAATCATTCTGGCTATTACTACTTTAACCACTGCAGCTCTGAAAAGACAGGTAGTATTTGTTGAGAACCAATTTCGCAGATTATTTAGCCAAAAAAAAAAAATACGTCTGCGTCCTGGTCCCCTATTTGCAAATACCTTTCCTTGGAGTATTTGCTGAAATAATCCATATTTGTGGTGATTTCTCATTATGTGTCCTAAATACGCCAATTTTCGTACTTTAACAGTGTCCATAATTTCCAGTTTCTCGTTCATGCGACGTAAGACATCCTCGTTGGTAATATGGTCAGTATAAGAAATTTTCAAAATTCGGCGATATAGCCATAATTCAAATGCCTCAAGATTCTTAGAATTGGCTACTGAAGACATAACATCTTAGGAATCTCATTTTCGTGCTCAATTTTATTAACGAAAAACTATAACAAATAGATGCTTATACTGCACTCTGTCGACGACTTACTAAGTCTATTCAAGCAGGGCGGCACAGCATGGCTGGTACTTATTGCAGAAACGCACCTTTCTTGAGCTTACTGCCCGAAGGCATAGATGGCAGCATTGGTATAACAACTAAAAACGAAACGAAAAGAATCGTTTTTTAGAAGTTACCAAAAGTATTCTTCGTATTTGCTGAACCATCCCAAAACGCGTTTCGCCGTATCACGGCTCATCAGCTGGGCTAGGTTCAGCAAACACATTTTTAGTCCTTTATCCAAGTAACTAACGGAAAACTGTGTGTTCTCGTATTTGCTGAACCTAGCCCAGCTGATGAGCCGTGATACGGCGAAACGCGCCTTGGGATGGTTCAGCAAATACGAAGAACACTTTTGGTAACTTCTAAAAAAAAAAACGATTCTTTTCGTTTTGTTTTTAGTTGTTATACCAATGCTGCCATCTATGCCTTCGAGCAGTAAGCTCAAGAAAGGTGCGTTTCTGCAATAAGTGCCAGCCGTGCGGTGCCGCTCTACTTGAATAGACTTAGTAAGTCGCCGACAGAATGCAGTATAAGCATCTATTTTTTATAGTTTTCCGTTAGTTACTTGGATAAAGGACTAAAAATATGTTCTCGTATTTGCTGAACCTAGCCCAACTGATGAGCCGTAATACGGCGAAACGCGTCTTGGGATAGTTCAGCAAATACGAAGAACACTTTTGGTAACTTCTAAAAAAACGATTCTTTTCATTTCGTTTTTAGTTGTTATACCAATGCTGCCATCTCAATTTTATTGCTGAGCTTTTGAAAACTGTCGTCATTTTGAGGAATATTGCTCTAGCTTTTTTGACACGGCGGCAGATTTCCTGAGAATGATCCCTCGGTTTTATTTATCATGGTACCTAGATATGAATATTCTGTATTTGTTGATTGTTAACCATCAACAAGGTAGCAGCCGAGGCCGTATCGATTACTGACTTCGTTTATTTTTGTCATAAGATGTTGTAGACCCTTTAAGTTATCAGCCATAACCGCCGTATCGTCAGCATAACGAATATTATTTATTCGCTCCCCATTAAGCAGTATTCCTTCATCAGCCTCTTCCAGTGCCTCTCTGAAGATTTGCTCAGAGTATATATTAAACAATAGTGGAGACAAAACACAACCTTGCCTTACTCCACGCTCAATCGATATTGCTTCTGAGCGCTCCCCTTCTGCTTTAATAAATGCCATCTGGTTCCAGTAGAGGTTGCCAATAATCCGCAGATCCTTTCCATCTAGCTGAAGGTCTTTCAGAATTTCAACCATTTTGAGATGTTAAACTCTATCAAAGGCCTTTTCGTAGTCGATAAGGGACAAATATACGTCACAATTAACATCTCTACATCGCTGAATCAAAACGTGCATAGAAAACAAGGCCTCTCTGGTTCCCATGGCATCGTAAAAGCCGAATTGTAAAACTGACATGTTTTCTTCACAAAACATTTATATTCTTCTGTGAATGATTTCCAGAAATATTTTTAAAAGATGGCTTATGAGGCTAATTGTTTGATATTCGCCGCATTTTTTGGCGCCTGAATTTTTTGGGATCGTTAAAAACTCAGATTTTAACCAGCTTTCTGCCTAAATCATAGATTTTATTGTAAATCATCGTAAGCCACTTAATCCCATCCTCATCTAAGAGCTTAAGAAACTCCCCGTGGAATTCATCAGGAGCGGTGGCTTTTCCATTTTTTAGTTGTCCTATTGCAATGCGCACTTCAGCGGTAGTAATACAAGGCCCAAACAAATCTACTGAGCATTGTGGCTAATCTGGTCTTGCATCAGAAAATAACTCTGTAATATAGTCTTGCCATAACTTCAGTTTCTCTTCTTTATCGATAACAACGTTTCCTCCAGTTAATTCTTTGATTTTTCAATAAATATTAAAGCTATTATACTTTCCCTGCAACTCCTTTATCTCTTTGCATCTTTCACCATTCCACGTTCTTTCTGTATTTGTGTGTGTAGTCTGCTAAATTATCTTTTGTTACCTGTGTTTTTGTGTAACCGTCTTTCTTCCATCTCTTAGAATGTCATCTGTCATCCATTCCTTCCTTTTATACGTTTGTTCCATAGTTAGATACTTATTCTTTAGCCCCCTTGTTATTTCATTTAACTTTTCAATTTCAAATTCTATGCCTTCATTTAGATTTGTGTCTGTGTTAGATTAGTATTACGAAAAACATTGTTTGAATTTTGACTTGAAAAAACCTGTTTGACTTTTTGAGAAATTGAAAGGAACGGAAGAACGAGCCAAGTTGAAAACAAAATCTGATGGACAATTGAGGCACCGGATTGCAGAACTGCCTCTACGCGTGACCCCTGTTTCCCTAGAAGGCAGGAGAGAGAATAATGCTATGAACGTGTCGATCAACGGACAAAATCAATTTATAATCCAATAATCAACTCGTCGTTTTTTTCTGTTAATAATTAAAAAATCAAGTTGCTCTTTACGTAGAAACACTCTTTAAGCTTGTGTGCTTCTTAGGATATAGTCATTTGATAAAATAGTATGTTTAATTTTTTATTAACAATGAATAAACGTTACGCTGAAAAAATTCAATATTAATTAAAAAACTGGCCAAAATGAACAAAGCTTATTTTCTATACATTTGCGAATATCATATCAAAAATTCAGGACAGTACGTTAATTTTTGCAATAGTGTGCATAAATAAACAAGCGCGTACGAGTTCTTGGCGCACGCGCACGTTTTCATGCAGCTAATCGCAGTGACAATTTGTTTTTTGAAATGATACAGCTGTCAAAAAAACACATCGTTTTCTTAGTCGGTTATTCTATTAAAAAAATCTTTATTGTTTTTTTTTTCATAATATAACACTGAAGTTGAGTGTTTTTCGTAAGGAAAAACACTCAAGTTGAGTGTACGAAAACACGCTCAATTAGTATTTTTTGAAATGTTTTTATGGGTATGTAGATATAAAATTTTTCAAGTAAAAATTATAAAAATATATAGCCACGCCTTAAAATCATTGTAACAATTTTTCACCCCAAAATTCAAAAACCCTTTGGTTCTCCAACTTGGTTTTTTTAATTGTTTAACCAAACGATAAAGCCAAATTGTAAAACCAAACGGTTTTTAAATTTTGGCGTTAAAACTGTGAAAACGATTTTGAAGCATGCATATATTTTTCTTCTTCTTCTAACAGACCTTCACAGTCCACTCCTGGACATAGGCCTCCCCCATACTCTTCCACAGCCTTTTGTCTTGTGCTATCTGATGCCATTTATTCCCTACATTGTTTTTGATGTCATCTAGCCAGCGTAATTGAGGTCTGCCAATACTGCGCTTATGAAGGCGAGGTCTCCACTGTACAATACGCCTTGTCCATCTTGAATCGTCCTGTCGTGCAACATGGCCCACCCAGTTCCACTTCAATTGAGCAATGCGTTCTATAACATCTTCAACTTTTGTTCTATTCCTAATATTCTCATTTGTGATATGATCTCTGAGACTTATTCCTAACATCATTCGTTCAATAGCCCTTTATGTTGTCCTGGGTTTGTTGGCTGATCTAATGGCGAGCGTCATGGTTTTCATCCCGTATGTCATTACTGGTAATATGCAGGTTTTAAACACTTTTCTTTTTAAATTTATCGGAATTTTCTCATTTCTTAAAATATGTCAGTTTACCTATGGGTGCCAGTGTTAACCGGACACGTCTACTTATCTCGGCAGTTTGATTTTCTTTGCCTAATTTGATATTGTGACCTAGGTATATACGAGGCTGGTTTGAAAAGTCCGTGCAAAAATAAAAACTACTTATGTGTTTGGGGTAAACCTTTTTTACTTACTTTTGTTCTAGTTTGTTGATCCCTTCCGAATAATAGGATTTGTCCAAGTCTGCAAAATATCCATTAGTGTCTACAATCACCTCCTCGTTTGAATAAAATCTTTGTCCCGCCAGCCATTTCTTCAAATTGGGGAACAAATAGTAGTCCGAGGGAGCCAAGTCTGGAGAATAGGGGGGATGTAAAACGAGTTGGAATCCTATTTCCATTAATTTTGCGACCACAACTGCTGAGGTGTGTGCTGGTGCGTTGTCGTGATGGAAAAGAACTTTCTTGTGGGCCAATCGTGGCCGATTTTCTTGCAGCTCGGTTTTCAAACGGTCCAATAACGATGAATAATATTCACCTGTAATAGTTTTACCCTTTTCCCGATAGTCGATGAGGATTATCCCTTGCGAATCCCAAAAGACAGTCGCCATAACCTTTCCGGCCGAAGGAACTGTCTTCGCCTTTTTTGGTGCAGATTCCCCCTTGGTAACCCATTGTTTAGATTGTTGTTTGGTCTCAGGAGTATAGTAATATCTCCACATTCCATCCACAGTGACGAAACGACGCTTAAAGTCCTCCGGATTCTTCTAGAACAGCTGCAAACCATCTTTGCAACACTTCACACGATTCCGTTTTTGGTCAAGCGTGAGCAATCGCGGCACCCATCTTGGGGATAGCTTTCTCATGTCCAAATGTTTATGCAAAATATTATGTACCCGTTCAGTCGAGATGCCCACAGCACTAGCAATCTCACGCACCTTAATTCTTCTGTCATCCATTAACATATCATGGATTTGATCAATGATTTCTGGAGTCGTAACCTCCACAGGCCGTCCAGAACGTTCAGCATCACTCGTGCCCATATGGCCAATCCGAAAATTTTTAAACCACTTATAAACTGTTCTAATCGAAGGTGCAGAGTCACCATAATGTTTATCAAACTTCTCTTTAGTCTCCTGAGGCGTTTTGCCTTTCATAAAGTAATGTTTAATCACCACACGAAATTCTTTTTCGTCCATTTCTTGAAAATCACTCGACTTCCTTGATTCACACGAATGCCAAACACAAAGAAATAGACCAATATGGCTGAAACTTGGTGTGCGTTCTTTCAAGAGATGCTACTAACTAAACATGACCTCGATACGCGCCGGTGGTGCCATCTCTCGGACTTTGCACGGACTTTTCAAACCAGCCTCGTATATTCCTCGACATTTTCAATAACTTGTTCTCCTATATATGTATCTACCTCATCCTTTGTCATGATTTTAGTTTTATTCGTGTTTATTGTTAGTCCAATTTTTACGGATTACTCTTGAAGTTCTTTTAACATAGTCTGTAGTTCCGTTATGTTTTGGCTAATAAATACAATGTCGTCTGCCAAGCGCAGATGGCTTAGGTACCTACTATCTATCTTGATGCCCTTTTCATCCCAGTTCTGTTTTTTAAAAACATCCTCCAATGCGAGGGTAAATAGCTTTGGGGAAATGGTATCTCCCTGTCTGACTCCTTTTTTAATCGCAATTTTGTTTGTTTTAATGTCCTCTGCAATGTTAATTGTTATTGTCGCGTTATCATATATATTTTTAAGAAGCTTTTTATACCTAAAGTCGATTCTTTCATTGTTCATGGCTTTAAAAACAGCCTACAGTTCCACTGAATCGAAAGCCTTATTGTAATCAACGAATGCGAAATGTAATGTTTCGTTATATTCATTGCATTTTTCTATTAGTGTACAAATTGTCTGTATGTGTTCTATTGTGATATAATGTTTCCGGAATCCAGCCTGCTCTGGAGGTTGGTGAGTATCTAACTTGTTTATGAATCTGTTTGTTATAATCTTGGTTAGGAGTTTGTATGGGTGGCAGAGTAGACTTATAGGCCGGTAATTATCAAGTTTTAATTTATCATCTTTTTTGTATAATAGGATTACTTCGGCATTTCGCCATTCATCAGGCATTTATTGAGGAGTATCCTCAGTGCTTCTATAGCAATGACACCGCCAAATTTTATCATTTCTTTTGTTGTTTCCGGGTGTTCTACCATTCTTCATTTGTGATAAGGCTAATTCTACCTCGCATGTGGTAATGGCAGGAAAATCTTCTGAGCCAACGTTTAAAATGGTTTCATCATTCACTTTCACTTGTTTTGTATCACTTTCTGCGTATAATGTACTATAGAACTTCTCAGTAATTGCTATCAGATCCTCTCTGTATTCTTTGATGGCGCCATTTGAGTATTTTAATTGATGTATCCGAGGACGTCCCATGTTGTTAACTGTTCTAAAAATTTTCAGGTTTTTATTGCTTTCGATTGTCGATTTTATCATCATTGTATTATAGTGTCGTAAGTCATCTCTTAAATTCTTCTTTATAACTTTGTTTAGTTCAATATATTCGGGTGTACCTTTATCTAATTTTCTTCTTTTTGTCATAACCTTTTTATAATTTTTACTTTGGAAATTTATATCTACACAGTTATTTATAGCTACACCACAAATTTGTAAGTAGAATTGGTTATTATATTGGGAAAAAGTAGAATTTAAACAAAGTTTTATTGTCTCAATAAATTCCTTTTCAGGGATGTTGGTGAAGTTATTTATTATATTCCATTTATCTTTTATACTTTTTATGGCAAGTTCTATTGGTATATTTGTGTATAGAGAGACGACGTCAAAGGAAACGAGTACCGTCAAACGGGGTGAAGTCGATCAAAAAAAATACGTTTTCTGAGATAACTGAATAACAAATAATTATATTTTAATGCAATTAAAAATATAACTTCCTTGATACTTAGGTTGTCGATTGGTTACTGGAGTAAGGTCATAGATGCAATTTTTTTTTTTTTTTTTTGAATTAAAAGGTGATCGACTTCACCCCAGGGTTCGGGGTGAAGTCGATCACCCATTTTAAAATGCATATTTCCCACTTCAGGATTGTTCGGGATGAAGTCGATAAGTAAAAAATTAAAAAAAATGTATGTAGGTACCAAGGTACCACCTACATTTGCAGAATTTTGCAATAAAACACAAATTAAGGAAATATAAACGTTTATTCTTTGGACAAGCTTTACACAGCCATTGATTTCTTAATGACATAAACCTTAAATAAACAAACTATACTTAAAAATAAAAATACAGGCAAAAATAAAACTAAAAAACAGAATTCAAAAAATTACGAAATGAATGAACACAAAAATTTCTCACTGGAGTGTTTCCATTTCGTTTTTTCTAAGCGAGAAGAAATGTTTGCCCCGCTTTAGTGATTTTAAATTAACTTGTCGGACAATCTGTTCCCCGTTTATGACAGACTCATCCGGAATATTTGGATAAATGAAAAACAAAGATTTCATGGATGGATGTTTACGCAGTGTACTTACAACTATCTCAGTCCCTGATATTTCAATAATTTTAGCGATATAAAATCGATCTCTCTTATTTGTTTCATATTTTGTGATGATAAATTGTCCTATATCCCAGTTCCTGGATGAATCAAGAATAATGTTGACTGGCTCAGCAGAACTTTCTCCAATTTCATAATCATTTGTGTTGATATGCCGTTCCTCCGCCTCCAATGTCTGTAAGTCATCTTTCTCTTCGCTATCGCTTATTTGCCTCTTACGTGTTTTGGGTTGCTTGCAACTGCTCTGGTTCTCTTTTTCCAAATCTTCTGTGCCTATGCTTTTGCCAGCGGCTATGTTTAGTCTTTTTCCTCGCTTTGGAGCATCATTAGGCCCAGTCTTGAGCTCGTGTAAATAATCTACAAGCACTGCAGTCATTGAAGTTTCTGCCACGTTTCCTTCCTCCGGTGTAATAGGCTCTTTTCTTTTTATTTTTGCAAGAACAGCATCGGGATTGAAGGGGACTAGGCCGCAGGCTCTAAATCCAGCTAAAATATTGTTCATTTCGCGATCCCCAAGTTCCTAAACCGTGGTTTTCAACATCCTAGGAAATATAGTTTTTGGTAAAACCCCCCTATTCTTTAGTTTCCATTCCTCCAGTGCTTTTTTCCATCATGCTTTGAGAGGACGAAAATATGCCACGTCCAGTGGCTGGAGTATGTGGGTCGAATTGGGGGGGAGTAAGACAAACTTAATGTTGTTATTTTCGCACTCTTGAATGACACTGACAGTAATATGACTTTGCAAGTTATCTCCAATAAGCAACTTGGTTCCTTCTAATTTTCGGAAAAATGGAAGTGCTACGGTCCTGAACCAATCGTCAAACAATTCAGAATCAAACCATCCCTTTGGAGACCTGTTGTAAATTGCTCCTGGTAATCCGCCCTCCTTCCAACCTTCATAAATATGTTTGGCTTTGTACACTGTATAAGTAGGGAGACGAGTTCCATCAGCAGCTATTGCGAACATAACTGTTGTGCTGCTTTTGGTGGTGTCAAGTGTCCTGTAGGCGTGTTTGCTTCCTTTCTTCATTACCACTTTAACCGCTCCGGGATCGTCAACGAAGTTTGTTTCGTCATAGTTTACAACGTTTTGTGGTGGGATATCTCTGATTATATCCGCCACATTTCCGAAATATTCCTCAACAATCTCCTATGTTACAGCGGCTCTCACTCGCTTTGTATTCTCCGCAAGGTTGACTGTAAGCTGAGGATGCCTCTTCATCAGACCATTAAACCACCCTTCTCCTGGCATATTATTTTTAAAATCGCTTTTCAGTGATGCCGCGACTATTTAAATATTGCTGCGTGATTCCCTAATATCAATGGGCTTTAATGGGAAACCCCACTCAGCACAGGTTTGCAAAGCATTCACTAACAAAGTTTTAGAATGCTCGTCAAGAGCAGGTTGACCACCATATGTCAAGAGAGCTGCCGCATGATAGTGACTGTTAAGTGTCGTATATGGCACTGCAAACCTTTCTGACGCTTTTCGCATGCTCAGTCTTTTTTTGCGCACTGCATCCAGCGCTCTCTCTAAACACACGGGATCGTAGTTATTTTTTGCCATAAGCACCCAGCTTCTTTATGTATTTTCGTGGCATCTATAAAAAAAGAAAATAATAAAATACGATTCGCCCTTACCCTGCCCGACACCCCTCATATGCTAGCACACAAAATTAATATATAAGAAAATCATACAAAAACAAATTGCTTTAAACATAATCTCAAAACCTAACAAAATACAGCGAAAACCAAGTGATCCATTTCATCCCGTTGTTTTTGTTTCTACACACAAAAATTGCAATTGAAACCACACAAAAAATAAATTAGCATGTCTGATTGTGAATACCTTTTCTTGAATATATTCCTTATCACCTAGAGGAGCTCAGACGGGCTTAGTTTTCACTGTTTTGGCTGTGCAACTATTTGATTTCACATATTTTAAAGATTGAGAAATTTTGCTCTTTTACTATTTAATTATTTTTGGAAAACTCACTTTACACGATTAACCAACAACACCGGTATAATAGATGTTCATCTGTTCGCCACACGAATGTAAATAAGAATCAGCTGATTTGTAATGCAGTGTTGCCATTATGCTTAAACACAAATGAAAATACTGGTTTGATCGACTTCACCCCTGCCGATCGACTTCACCCCGTTTGACGGTATGTGTTTGTTTAAAATTTTTTTGCTTTCTTTTAATGCTTTATGGAAAACCCATGAATCTTTAATATGATATTCATTTTTGCCAAGATCGTTGTATAGCAGTATACCAAACCCCTGTCGTCAGGAAGATATTTAAATTATAATTCATACACATCAGAAAAATATAAAAAAAAGTGTCGTCAATTCACTTGTTGATAGGGCAATATTACTAACCGATCCGAAAAACATACCCCAAAACCTAAAAAAAGTAAGAAACGTTCTACTCAACAATAACTATCCGAAAAAGTTTACAGAACCAATTATAAAAAACCACATAAATAAAGTAAACAATAATCTGAAAAACCCAAACAAAATAACAATGAAATTAAGAAAAATTATATTTTTTTACCTTATATTCCTGAATTAAACAACAAAATCAAGAAAATCCTTAAACCACTTTACATTAATATAGCAGAAAAACCAGCCAACAACTCAAAAAATATCTTTACCAAACTTAAACCAACAATACCAACAACAGAGCAAACGAACTTAAAATACAAAATAGATTGCATGAACTGTCCAAAAACATACACTGGAAAATCAAAACAATATTTAAAAAGACGAATAACAAAACATAACAATAGCATAAGAAACACAAATCAAAACCATACCGTCCTATCAAAACATGCCATAGACGAATTACATAATTTCAATTTTAATAATGTCCAAATCCTAGATTTTGAAAATAATCATAAAAAACGAAACATAAAAGAAATAATACATATACGAAGAATAAATAATACCTTAAATTATCGAAATGACACGGAAAACTTAAGTATAGTGTACAATGAAATAATTACCTAATAAACTTTGGATTTACCCATTTTACCTGCATAAAAAATAAAATAAAATATTTGAACCTTCTAAATTTAACATAGTATAACGAAAACCGTAAAAGTGTTAAAATGTAAATAAAATAATTTAATGTCAAAAGATCCATCTAGACATTAGCTAGAATAATATAACCAGAAATTAATTTGTTTATATTTATATATATTCTTGTATAAAACAACATTAATAATAAACATCTAGTTTACATCTTAAATACTAATATTAAATAAAAATTTTTTGTTGTTCTGATGATGGTTTAGATATAATAAACCGAAACATAAAACAAAACTACACTTATTTTATTAAATTGACCGCAAGCCCAAGAACAAAAAATTGTCTTAAATTTATATATATATATATATATATATATATATATATATATATATATATATATATATATATATATATATATATATATATATATATATTATTCACTGAGGTAGCCGTTACTTGATGGAAATTCATTGTAAATTAATACCGAAGTAAAACAATAGATGTTTTTAGAATTCCACTATATTTATAAACCGTAACAATTGTTTCGACATACAATGTCTTCATCAGACGGATGATAACTTTAAACTAATTTTAAATTAGAACATATTAGCCCATATATACCTTTAGGAGTAGTAAATTACAAGATTAAATTATAAAAATAATAAACACTTAATATTATTGTACAAAAGAAGTGGGTAATACCTGTCATTTGTGGGTTTTCACACAATTAAGATAAAGATAACAATAACTAAGTTGTACCATACTTAAATGATGGATTAATAATGGGTTATTCCGGATAAAGGTTTAATAATGGGGAATTGTTTGTTTCTATTTGTTGATTTAAGAGGAGATTTGAATTTTTGTATTTGTTTATTTCTAAGCTTTCTAAGTAATTTAATTTTTTGGATTTTTTGTCATAATGAAGTATTTTGAAATTATCGTCAAAGACGTGATTTGTTGAAATTAAATGTTCTGCATAATGGGATATGATATTTTGTTTGGTATAGCTTCTTTTGTGTTCGTTGATTCTTTTTTGAAAAGATCTGCCTGTTTGGCCTATGTAAAATTTTGGACAAGAACCACAATTGAGTTTATAAATTCCCGATTTTGCTTTTTTGTTACTTTTATTTTTATTATTTTTTATTATGTTAGAGAGTTTATTATTAGTTCTGAAAGCAATATTTAAGCCTATTTTAGTTAATTCTTTAGAAATAAACTGTGTAATTTGTCCGGTGTAAGTGATAGTTTTATAACTTTCTTTATTCTTTTTTGGTTTAGGATATAACTTGTTGATTGCTAGTTGATATGTTTTTTTATTAATCATTCTGTCTAAGATATCTGGTTGGTATCCATTGTTAACCGCTATTTGTTTTATTATATTCATTTCTATAGAATAATTCTCCTCTGACATAGGTACATGTAAAAGTCGATGGATGAATGAATTAAAAGCTGCCATTTTGTGTGAATATGGATGATTTGAGTTATTATGTATTACTGTATCTGTATGTGATGGTTTATGGTAAATTGAAAAATTGTGTTTATTATTAATATTTTTAATTGTTAAATCTAAGAAGTTAATTGTTTTTTCTTGTTCAATTTCTATGGTAAATTTAATATTGGAATGGATAGTATTAATATGGTTGAGAAATTGTTGTAGTTGTCTATCTGTTCCAGAAAAACAAACTAATATATCGTCTACATACCTATGCCAGTATAGAAAATATTTACTAATTGGGTATTTGAGAATTATGGATTCTAAATTATCCATGAAAATTTCGGCTAACAATGGACTTAACGGATTCCCCATTATTAAACCTTCCTTAGCCATATAAAATATGTCATTAAATTCAAAGTAATTTTGATCTAAACAAACTAATAGACAATCTAGGATTTCTTGTTTGATTATTATATTAATTCTATTTTTAGTAAGTAGACCTTCTACTAAACTTATTACTTCATTAGGTGGTATACTATTTCCGAGTATACCACCTAATGAAGTAATAAGTTTAGTAGAAGGTCTACTTACTAAAAATAGAATTAATATAATAATCAAACAAGAAATCCTAGATTGTCTATTAGTTTGTTTAGATCAAAATTACTTTGAATTTAATGACATATTTTATATGGCTAAGGAAGGTTTAATAATGGGGAATCCGTTAAGTCCATTGTTAGCCGAAATTTTCATGGATAATTTAGAATCCATAATTCTCAAATACCCAATTAGTAAATATTTTCTATACTGGCATAGGTATGTAGACGATATATTAGTTTGTTTTTCTGGAACAGATAGACAACTACAACAATTTCTCAACCATATTAATACTATCCATTCCAATATTAAATTTACCATAGAAATTGAACAAGAAAAAACAATTAACTTCTTAGATTTAACAATTAAAAATATTAATAATAAACACAATTTTTCAATTTACCATAAACCATCACATACAGATACAGTAATACATAATAACTCAAATCATCCATATTCACACAAATGGCAGCTTTTAATTCATTCATCCATCGACTTTTACATGTACCTATGTCAGAGGAGAATTATTCTATAGAAATGAATATAATAAAACAAATAGCGGTTAACAATGGATACCAACCAGATATCTTAGACAGAATGATTAATAAAAAAACATATCAACTAGCAATCAACAAGTTATATCCTAAACCAAAAAAGAATAAAGAAAGTTATAAAACTATCACTTACACCGGACAAATTACACAGTTTATTTCTAAAGAATTAACTAAAATAGGCTTAAATATTGCTTTCAGAACTAATAATAAACTCTCTAACATAATAAAAAATAATAAAAATAAAAGTAACAAAAAAGCAAAATCGGGAATTTATAAACTCAATTGTGGTTCTTGTCCAAAATTTTACATAGGCCAAACAGGCAGATCTTTTCAAAAAAGAATCAACGAACACAAAAGAAGCTATACCAAACAAAATATCATATCCCATTATGCAGAACATTTAATTTCAACAAATCACGTCTTTGACGATAATTTCAAAATACTTCATTATGACAAAAAATCCAAAAAATTAAATTACTTAGAAAGCTTAGAAATAAACAAATACAAAAATTCAAATCTCCTCTTAAATCAACAAATAGAAACAAACAATTCCCCATTATTAAACCTTTATCCGGAATAACCCATTATTAATCCATCATTTAAGTATGGTACAACTTAGTTATTGTTATCTTTATCTTAATTGTGTGAAAACCCACAAATGACAGGTATTACCCACTTCTTTTGTACAATAATATTAAGTGTTTATTATTTTTATAATTTAATCTTGTAATTTACTACTCCTAAAGGTATATATGGGCTAATATGTTCTAATTTAAAATTAGTTTAAAGTTATCATCCGTCTGATGAAGACATTGTATGTCGAAACAATTGTTACGGTTTATAAATATAGTGGAATTCTAAAAACATCTATTGTTTTACTTCGGTATTAATATATATATATATATATATATATATATATATATATATATATATATATATATATATATATAAAACTAGCGAAAATTTCCTAGTATAAAGTAAAGCATTTGGATAGTTTAATTACTTGTTAAAAATCTAATTAAGGAATCTATTTGCGTCGGAATATTCTATGAGTAAAAACTAAATTCCTTGGTTAACTTCGCTAAAAACACAAGTTACTGTATAATTAACAGAACTAATTAACTTTCAGGAAGTTGGAGAAGGAAATTTGATTACGGTAGCTACTTTTGTAATTGAAAAATTAACTTGTGGTTGGCAACTTTGAGCTCTAAAAATACTCCTAGTTGTGTAATTATCCCTTAAATATTAATTTGTTTTTATCAGCTGAAAAATTAATGGGAGAGTAGTTTGAGCAACGAAGGAACTTCCGATATTATGCCTTATGTAGCGTTTTAAGTGAAGATAAGTTACCAGTAATAAATAATAATAATAACGGTAAAGTAATGGAAGTTAACGAAAGCTTCGGAAAGATATGAGACAATTATTATACTTATATTAGATGAGTGAGAAGAAGAAAATTACAGAGACGCGTGGAAGATATATTGAACAGAACCAGCAATGCCTATTAGAATTAGAACAGAAACTTTTGCTGGTCTCAGGACGACTATGAAGATGCCAGCAAGTTGCATTAACAATGCAACTTTTATAAGATAAAGAGCTATTTTCTTTAAAAAAATTAAATTTTTCTCCTGATACTGCAGTCAAATGGGCCGCATAACAACAGGTGGTTCTAAAATAAATAATCTACGATATGCCGACAACACCGTAGTTTTGACGGCCTCGAAAGAAAAACTCTAGTACGTCATGGATAGACTGAACATCATCAGCAACAAATACGGGCTACAGTTGAATAAAATCGAGTCCGAAATAATCAGCCTTACGTTAGAAACATTGCAGGGTATGAAACAGTCAGCCATTTCAATTACCTCGGCTCAATAATAATAAACAACGGCGGATATGAAAACGAAATACGCAAGCGTCTTGCTATGATCAGAACAGCGACCGCCAAGCTAACAAAAATATAGCGAGACAGTAACTTGACGCAGAAAACCAAATTACGATTCATCAACACACTAATATTCCCAATTGCTACATACGCAGCCGACTCCTGGACCATTAAATAGAAATGACAAGAAACGAATCAGCGCATTTGAAATGTGGGTATACAGAAGGATGCTCCGTATACCCTGGACAGCGCACCGCTCAAATGTTTCAATCTTAGATGAGCACAACATCAAAATAAGACTGACTACTATAGTCAATAGAAACATACTGAGATACTATGGTCAGATAGCAAGAGGGAGGGACGCAATAGAGCGGTTGATTGTGGAAGGTAATATCGAGGGCAGAAGACCGAAAGGACGGTCTCCTACACGGTGGTCAGATCATATTAAAACAACAACTGGCCTCACATTCTCGTAAGCATCACATCGAAAACAAGACCGAGAAATATGGAGTAAAATAGTGGCACAAATACCATGACATCACCACGTCCTTACGTACGACGACGAATAGAGGAGGATTGCAGTCAAAACAGTGGGTTAGCGAAAAGCGAAAACAGTGTTGTCGGAGGGAAAAGTGGGGGCAACTTTTTTTGGGACTCACGGGGTATTATCACGATTGCCTATTTGGAGAAGGGTAAAACAGCCACTTGCTCTAATTACACAACGTTATTGGGCAATTTATATAGTAAGTTGAGGCAAAAGTGACCAAGATTACTTCTTCACCAGGACTCCGAAATTTGGCCCTAGTAAAATTTTTTCTTTCCTAACTTCAAAAATTAGCTTGGAGGGAAGAAATTTTCGTCGAATGAAGAGGTTATCTATACTGTAAATGAGTATTAATAGTTTGTAACATTCTTTTTTTCTGTAGGAATAAAAAATTAAAATTTCATTGGATCAAATGTAATGAGCTCAATGGTTTTTGAAAAAAAAATGTTATTTGTTTTGCTTTTTACAAGACCTTTCAACCCACCCGCGTACTAGCAATAGATGTTGTTTTTGCCGGAAAGTCGACTGGCGAGCTTGAAGCAGAAAAATGTTGAGAAAAGAGAGATGTTTATTTGCTTCTATTCTTTCTCAATTATGGAGGTTTCTCGGTGTGACGGCTTCAAAAAATCGATTTTTTCTTACATGTTTCTAAAGTAAAATATATTGAGAGTATACTGTAAAAATTTCAGACGAAATTCTAAATATTTACAAAGTTCTAGTATATAGAAGAGAGCGCATCGTAGTAGCTTGCCACTCGACCCACGGCAACTGCAACGATCAGACCTGCTATATTGTTCTTTCGCTACCCTTATACCTACGCTTATTGTATTTCTACTATTTTTCATCTTTGTCTATGGTAGAATGTAAACCTGATGAGTAAGACATATAGAGACAGAAGAATTTTATCAGTATAGCTTGATTTTAAGAACAAATCGACAGTAAACGTTTGTAACTCGACACCTTAACATCGGCTCAAAATGGATCGAGAGAATTTAATAGACACGCGTCAAAAGATGGTAGAAAGAAAACTTTTACTGAAAATCAATATGGTCAAGAAAATAACACTGAATTCGTTAGTATATCTGCTGAAAAACTGATATCATAGCAATTTTGAAGTAAATGTCGATGATGGTTTTATTTACTCTTTATTAAGTTTTAGTTTAGTGTTTACAACTTTGCAAGCGTTAATAAAGTGTAAATCGTGTGATAGTGATGTAAAGATTTTGAAAAAGTCATCGAGAGGACTAGAATTTAAACTGTATGTTAAGTGCTTTTGCAACGAATGTTTAATTGACTCTTGCCCGATGATTAAAAATTTGTATGGAGTTTATCGCCGTTTCGCTTTTGTTATGCGATTACTTGGTGTTGGTTTGAGTGGCATTAATCTTTTTTGTTCAATGATGGATTTGAATAATGGTTTAAGTAGTACTGCTTATCACGGAGTGCTTGATCAAATACACATCGTCGTAAAAGCAGTCTCTAGTGTTGTTTTCTAAAAAGCAGTAGCTCAAGAAAAACAAAAAAAATGTTAAACGCGGTCTCCTCGCAAGCTCTCGGATTCAGGCGATAGATCATGGACAAAACGAGGATTGTCCTCACTTTTGGGTATTGTTTCCTTTTAATAGGAGAATACTCAAATAAAATTGTTGCTGTGATAGTCAAATTAAGTGTGGGCAGAGCTTGTCAAGATTCTGTTGAAGCCTACTCTTGGTATGCCGATCATGGGGCTCATTGTGAGGCTAATCACGAAGGCAGTTCTGGAAAAATGAAAGTGGATGGTGTCCTTGAAATGTTCAAACGATCTATGAAATGGTATAGTACATAAACTATATTGGCAATGGTGGTTCGAAAACTTACAAATCTTTGATAGACAATGATCCTTACAACGGCCAGTCTGCGGTTGAAAAAAAAAGAGGGCGTGTTACATGTTAAAAAACATATATTTACAATCGGCAAAGAAAGCACTCACTGAGTATTTGAAAACTAAAAAACAAATTGAAGAGGCTAATAAAAAAGAGGCAGAAAAAAAAGAAAAGTTGAAGAAGAACAAGAAGGTACCAGTGCTCCGAAAAAACGTAAATACGTGAAAGGAGTTTCATCAACTTGCAAAACAAAAAAGCCTAAAAACTTAACTTAACTAATGAAGTGATGGAAAAAATATTATGGACTAGCAATTTTAAGACATTCTGAAGACAAAAAAACAGCCGTGTGGGCAACGTTTTATCACATGACCTCCAGGATGAAAATTCGCAACACTCTTGCTGTCCGGAGGATGCAAATTCTTGGTGTGAATACCAGAAACTAAAAGCACAGAACAAGGAAATCACTTTTACACATCCTTTGACGTTTGATGAAGATAATCAGAAGATATTTTAAAACCAATTTATGAAGACTTATCCGCTGACAAAATCTTGAAAAGATGCTTAGGAGGAAACACTCAAAACAACAACGAAAGTTTAAATTCATCCGTTTGGAATTTAGCTCTAAAGCTTGTTTTTCCTGAAAAGAAGACATTGGAAATTGCTACACAGTAGCATGCACCTTTAATGAAGGATTTCCTACTCTTTTAAAAGCATGGAAGTTATAGGTATAACAGTAGGCAGAGAGACAGTAAACTTCGTTCAGGTACAAGACGAACTGAGTGTATCGAGGGCGGAGAAACGGACATCTGATGCTTCCCAACAAGCAAGAAAGAATCTAAGGGCAGAGAAATCATCTGAAAATGAAACCTTTTGAAGAAATGGAAGATATACTGTATGCAGCAGGTATAGCTGATTAGTGTAAGTATTAATTTCTATAAAAAAAAACAGTTATCGGATCACGTTGAAACAATTATTTTTATTAATAGCTTCTTAATTTATTCCTTGATTTTCAACGGAAACAAACCCGATTTTTGCAATTTTTTTTACAAGTCTGCCATTTTGTTTTATGTTTGCATAAATGTCTAATTCTATGTAACTCAATAAAAATATGTTTATTGAATAATAATTAGTTTGGATATTTTGTTACAGATCATTACAAATAGAGATGTGCTTCCCACCACCCACCCACCTTTTTTTTGAGGAGATCACTTTGACCGCAAACAACATGAACAAAATATTATTAAATAAACTAAAAAAAAATTTGTTGAGTTTAAGACGTCGATAATAACATATAAAAAATTGAAAAGATTTGTATTTTATTTTGTTACGAAAAAAAATTCCTGAAATAAGCTTCAAATTTTAACCGTTACACCGAGAAACCCCCTTATTTTTTTTATGGGTCTAGCACACATGCTGCAGGGGAGCCCTTAAAACGCTACAGGAGCGACACGTGTGCGGAAAAAGAGATTCACGTTGTTCTTGAATCGCTGTAAATTATACTCGTGGGGAAATACAGTCCTGGGCAAATTATTCCAAAGGGATGATGTTCTCCATGTAAAAGAATGCTTGAAAAGCGTTGTACGAGGAGTAACAAGCTGAACCTCATACGGATGTGAAGTATTAGAGTGACGTGTACTTCTAACGTGCACCGCTCTGGGAGTAATTAAGCGGTCTACATCCTTCGAACACTTTCCATGAAAATACTTGTAGAATAGGCTCAAGTCGCCAATCGTTCTTCGATGTTCCAGCGAATCAAGCCCGCCGATCAGTTCCGGGTCTCCAATCAGACGAATAGCTCTCCTCTGAATAGAATCCAACAAATGCAGTATATGTTTGGGAGCGGAGCCCCAAACATGGGAACAATATTCCATAGTTGGTCGAATTTGAGCTTTGTAAAGAATTAACAGTTGTTGTGGAGTGTAAACTTTCTGGTTCGAAATAATGTTCCCAACTTTTGAGAAGCTCTCCTTGCTATGCCTGCAACAGGTTCATACCAGGACATATTTGCTCCCAAATTAACGCCCAACAAATTAAGCGACGATGATAGAGGAATGGAGTGCCGCGACATAACTATGTCGGATTCAGCAACATTAACTTTTTAGAAAAAACTGCTGCCTGGTTACTGTCACCCCAAGATAGAATTTCTTCCAGGTCTTTGTTAAGTTGAATGACTTCCTGTTGTCTGCGGATATTCGTCTGAGCAGCCGATGTCCGAGCGTTCAAAGTGAACGAAGAGATAAGCGTACTGTCATCTGCAAAGCTGTAGACTGGATTCCCGGTCTTTTCCAGCAGATCGCTGATGTAAATAAGAAAGAGAGTAGGGGACTGTATGGCGCCTTGGGGCACACCGGCGTTGATAGTGAAGGTGTTAGAAAGAAATTCGTCGACTGTCACTCGTAAAGAACGCTCTCTGAGGAAACACGAGAGCCACAAACAGAACTTTTCAGACATACCATAAGAGCGCAGCTTAGCCAACAGTCCATCGTGCCAAACACGGTCGAATGCCTTGGATATGTCGAGAGCGACCGTTCGAGATTCTCCAAAGTGCTCAATTGGGTTGTTCTAAACATGTATTACATAAGTCAGAAGATCTCCTGTTGATCTATGTTTACGAAATCCATATTGGTGATCGCTAATAATGTTGAATCTTTCAAGATATTTTAGAAGATGCTGGTTGATAGCCTTTTCCATAACTTTCGATATTATTGAAAGCAGTGCGACTTGTCGGTAGTTATTTGGCAAGGTCTTCTTGTTTTAATGCATTATTAGAACTGAAGAGAAAACGTACTATTAAAAAATATTCACTGCAAATAAAAAGAAAACAATCTAAAGCTCAAAATTTATTAATTTCATTGAGCATAAATACACCACATAAGCGAGTATTAAACGATATACCATCTGACAAAACATGTATTGCGTATATTACGCAGGAGAAAATGCTGTGGGATTTGCGGTTATTGTTGGGGGATTGCAGTACAAACATATATACTGGTTAAATTTGAACACAATTTAATATTTGAAATTGAAGCTGGCACGTTTGTTTTAGTTTCCGGGATTTGTGTTATATTAAATTTAAATTTGAATGTGTAATTTAAAATGAATTGTTCGAATAGAACCCTTTTAAAAATATAATAAACTAAAATTTTTAGTTAGTTAGGGCATCTGAACATGGAAACCCTCTAATGGAGATGAGGATGGATAGACTTTTAGGTAGTAGTTAATACAGAAATGCGATAAGCGTTGTAGCACGTGTTTCGGACCTTGGGCAACGTTGACGGATATTATAACATCCTCTTCAATATATCTCATTAGAGATATAGCCAGAAAAAAGGGTAAAAAGAATTCCTATAGTAGAGGGGAGGCAGATTATATAAAAAAAAGAAGTCTCCAAAGGCCGTCAACAACCCAATCTTTCAATATTAGAAAGGAAAAGACTGGACTAATGAAAAGGTCTTTGCAAAGAGCGGACTCATCTGGTACACAGATAAATCTAAACACACAGACGATCCAGATTTCAAATGTCAATATATTATGTACTAGCGATTTTAAGACATTCTGAAAACAAGAAAAAAGCTGTATGGGCAACATTTTATCACATAACTGCCTCGGACGAAAATTCGCAATACTCTTACTGCCCAGAGGATGCAAATTCTTGGTGTAAATATCAAAAACTAAAAGCACAGAACAAGGAAATCACTTTTACACATCCTTCGACGTTTGATGAAGATACTCAGAAGATATTTTAAAACCAATTTATGAAGCTGACGAAATCTTGGAAAGATGCTTAGGAGGAAACACTCAAAACAACAACGAAAGTTTAAATTCGTCCGTTTGGAATTTAGCTCCAAAGCATGTTTTTATTAAAAGAAGACATTGGAAATTGCTACACTGAGAGTAGCATGCACTTTTAATGAAGAATTTTCTACTCTTTTAAAAGCATGGAAGTTATAGGTGTAACAGTAGGCAGAGAGACCGTAAACTTCGTTCAGGTACAAGACGAACTGAGAGTATCAAGGGCGGAGAAACGGACATCTGATGCTTTCAAACAGGCAAGAAAGAATCTAAGGGCAGGGAAATCATCTGAAAATGAAATCTTTGAAGAAATGGAAGATATACTGTATGCAGAGGCTGATTAGTGTAAGTATAAGTTTTCTATAAAAAATCAGTTACAAAAACTTTAAACTCGTTTTTTCTCGAAACCACTTTTTTTCGGTTCGTGGGAAGCAGAGACAAAATTCTATCGATCCGATTGGGCTAAAATTTTTACACATTCTTCTACACATAATTAGTTATCGGATCACTTAGAAACAATTATTTTTATTAATAACTTCTTAATTTATTTCTTGATTTTCAACGAAAATGAACACGATTTTTGAATATTTTCTTTACAAGTCTGCCATTTTATTTTTTGTTTGCATAAATGTTTAATTCTATTAGTTTGGATATTTTTGTTACAGATGATTACAAATAGAGATGTGCTTCCCACCACCCATCCACTTTTTTTTTGAGGAGATCACTTTGACCGCAAACAACATGAACAAAATATTATTAAATAAACTAAAAAAAAAAATTGTTTAGTTTAGGACGTCAATAATAACATATAAAAAAATTGAAAAGATTGTATTTTATTTTGTTACGAAAAAAAAATTCCTGAAATAAGCTTCAAATTTTAGCCGTTACACCAAGAAACTCCCATATCCATATTTTTTAGTGTTCCGTACGGAACACTTATAAGATCACTTCGGTGTCTGTCTGTCTGTCTGTCTGTCTGTCTGTCTGTCTGTCTGTCTGTCTGTCTGTCTGTCTGTCACACCCGATTTTCTCCGAAACTATTTGACATAGAAAGGTGAAATTTGGTAATAATATAGGAATTGATGGCCTCATCAGAGCCATGTAGTTTTGAGAATTAAATTTTGACTTAAGGGGTTAGTTTTGGGGGGTGAAGTCGGAAGCGAAAAAAAAATTTTTTTACTAGGTCATCGAGTGTGGTGTCAAATGAAAGCTTGTGAAAACACGAGTAAAAAATATATATATAATTTTATACTTGCGCGCACTTTTCGTTGTGTTATTTTTAAAAATTCGCGAAATATCGCTGTCCCGGGCCTTATCTCGAAAAGTACTTATCAAAAAAATTTCGAAAAAATTCTGGAATATTCTCCACGGGGTGTAGATTGAACGAAAATTATCACGAGTGCATTACCTTTAATAATTTATATGGTATATAAAAAAAACAAAAATTTCAAGGTCATCAGATTTCAGTAAAGATTGGAAACAAACTTTGTTGAAAACTCATTTAGGGTGTGTTTTGTGAAGTCACTGATCATTTTATACCACCGTAACATAAATTTTGACTTAAGGGGTTCGTTTTGAGGGGTGAAATCGGAAGTGAAAAAAATTTTTTTTTACTAGGTCATCGAGTGTGGTGTCAAATGAAAGCTTGTGAAAACACGAGTAAAAATATGTATATATATATATATATATATATATATATATATATATATATATATATATATATATATATATATATATATATTTATATATATATATATATATATATATATATATATATATATATATATATATATATATATATTTATATATATATATATATATATATATATATATATATATATATATATATATATATATATATATATATATTTATATATATATATATATATATATATATATATATATTTATATATATATATATATATATATATATATATATATATATATATATATACTCGTATATAATGTAATACTTGCGCACACTTTTCTTCGTATTACTTTTAAAAAATCGCTGTCCCCTACCTTATCTCGAAAAGTACTAATCAAAAAATTTTGAAAAAATTCTGGAATATTCTCCACGGGGTATAGATTGAACGAAAATTATCACGAGTGCATTACCTTTAATAATTTATTTGGTATATAAAAAAAAACAGAATTTCAAGGTCACCAGTTTTCAGTAAAGATTGGAAACAAACTTTATTGAAAACTCATTTGGGGTGTGTTTTGTGAAGTCACTGATCATTTTATACCACCCTAACAAAAAATTTTATTTTGAAAACAATCAACGTACGGAACACTAATTGTGCAAGTTCAACTTGCACTTGACCGGTTTTTTTTTTATGGGTCTAGCACACGTGCTGCACGGAAGTCCCTAAAACGCTACAGGAGCGACACGTGTGCGGAAAAAGAGATTCACGTTGTTCTTGAATCGCTGTAATTATATTTGTTGGGAAATACAGTCCTGGGCAAATTATTCCAAAGGGATGATGTTCTCCATATAAAAGACTCCTTGAAAAGCGTAGTACGAGGAGTAACAAGCTGACCCTCATACGGATGTGAAGTATTAGCGTGACGTGTACTTCTAACGTGCACCGCTCCGGGAGGAATTAAGCGGGCTACATCCTTCGAACACTTTCCATGAAAATACTTGGATGTAGGCTCAAGTCGCCAACCGTTGAATCAAGACCGCCGGTCAGTTCCGGGTCTCCAATCAGACGAACAGCCCTTCTCTGAACAGAATCCAACAAATGCAGTGTATGTGTTTGAGAGCGGAGTCCCAAACATGGGAACAGTATTCCATAGTTACTCGAATTTGAGTTTTGTAAAGAATTAACAGTTGTTGTGGAGTATAAAACTTTCTGGTTCGAAATAATATTCCCAACTTTTGAGAAGCTCTCCTTGCTATGCCTGCAACAGGTTTATGCCAGGACATATTTGCTCCCAAATTAACGCCCAACAAATTAAGCGACGATGATAGAGGAATGGAGTGCCCCGACATAACTATGTCGGGTTCAGCAACGTTAACTTTTTGAGAAAAAACTGCTGCCTGGGTTTTTGTAGCGTTAAATCCCACTTGGTTACTGTCACCCCAAGATAGAATTTCTTCCAGGTCTTTGTTAAGTTGAATGACTTCCTGTTGTCTGCGGATATTCGTCTGAGCAGCCGATGTCCGAGCGTTCAAAGTGAACGAAGAGATAAGCGTACTGTCATCTGCAAAGCTGTAGATTGGATTCCCGCTCTTCTTTAGCAGATCGCTGATGTAAATTAGAAAGAGAGTAAGGGACAGTATGGCGCCTTCGGGCACGCCGGCGTTGATAGTGAAGGTGTCAGAAAGAAATCCGTCGACTGCCACTCGTAAAGAACGCTCTCTGAGAAAACACGAGAGCCACAAACAGAACTTTTCAGACATACCATAAGAGCGCAGCTTAGCCAACAGTCCATCGTGCCAAACACGGTCGAATGCCTTGGATACGTCGAGAGCAACAGCTCGAGATTCTCCAAAGTGCTCAATTGCGTTGTTCCAAACATGTGTTATATAAGTCAGAAGATCTCCTGTTGATCTATGTTTACGAAATCCATATTGGTGATCGCTTCAAGATATTTTAGAAGATGCTGGTTGATAGCCTTTTCCATAACTTTCGATATTATTGAAAGCAGTGCGACTGGTCGGTAGTTATTTGGCAAACTCTTCTTTTAATACATTATCAGAACTGAAGAGAAAACGTACTATAAAAAATATTCACCGAAAATAAAAAGAAAAAAAACAATCTAAAGCTCAAAATTTATTAATTTCATTGAGCATACAAATACACCACATAAGCGAGTATTAAACGCTATACCATCTGACAAAACATGTACTGCGTATATTACGCAGGAGAAAATGCTGGGGGATTTGCGGTTATTGTTGGGGGATTGCAGTGCAAACATATATACTGGTTAAATTTGAACAGAATTTAATATTTGAAATTGAGGCTGGCACGTTCGTTTTAGTTTCCGGGATTTGTGTTATATTAAATTTAAATTTGAATGTGTTATTTAAAATTATTTGTTCGAATAGAAACCTTTTAAAAATATAATAAGCTAAAGTTTTTAGTTAGTTCAGGGCATCTGAACATGGAAACCCTCTAATGGAAATGAGGATGGATGAACTTTTGGGTAGTTGTAGCACGTGTTTCGGACCTTGGGCAACGTTGACGAATATTATAATATCCTCTTATATCTCTTTAGAGATATAGCCAGAAAAAGGGTAAGAAGAGTTCCTATAGTAGCGGGGAGGTAGACTTCAAAGGCTGTCAACGAAAGACCCAATCTTTCAATATTAGAAAGGAAATACCGGGCTAACGAAGATGTCTTTGCACAGAGAGGACCGATCTGGTATACAGATAGATCTAAACACACCGACGATCCAGATTTCAAACGGTACTTGGAGGAGCGGGAGGAGGCAACAGCTCTTCCTCTAATCATGTCTTGCCCGGCAATCAGATGAGCAAGAGAGAGATGCAAGTTGTTATATCTTACTTATTTCTTGCGCTACTACTTTGAATTTTGTTCTTCACTCTGTCTATCTTAGCTCGGCTGAAGACCCGTGGTTCAATAAAAAGTATCCCAAAACAGATAAATTTATTTTTAATACTGAATTCCAGTTTTGAGAAAACTGCTTCATAAATATACATGTTACTTATTAAACTTTAAATGACTTTTAGTACTTACAGCTCATACTATTTCTAATGCTAGAATTATTGTTACAGTAGTCGGTTCATGCCTTTTTGCCTACGGGCGTCGAGTAGGAGAACTTTGCCGAAGAGACTCAGACTGCGAATCTGGCTTGGTGTGCGCTGAGTCGGATTCAGGACCTAATGCTCGCGTTTGCAGGTACAAAATTGTTTTGAAATAAAAATGTTAAAGTAAATCCCAAGATATAAGATCCTGCCTTTTTGCTTTTTCAATGGGGCAATAAACGATCCTATTACAGTTTTGTGCATAGTTGCCAGGTATTACGATAAACGTATTTTTATTTTACCTGCTTTGTATACCGCCCTTGCACCTGCAATCATATTGGATCTATTTTTACCTATATATTTATTACCTGGTAACCCGGTTTGGAGCCCTTTAAGTATTTGATAATATAGGCCTAATGACTACAGGTCCCCATTAAAATTCGAAAGATACTTTTTATTATTTTTATTTTTAGTTTTACTTACAACTTACAACGTAACTGTTCTATTTTAATTATGTGGCGTCCGTGGGAAAATTGCAATAGTGACTATCGCAAGAGAAAACATTTATCACTTGACGCTAAACAAATAGTGAAAAATGTTTACGACAGTTTGGTAAAAAAAAAATTTGAATAAACAAAGTGCTTTGCAAGAAACCAGTGAGCTAACAAAAACCCCAATTTCTACGATTGAGGATATTGTAGGAAAACCATCACTCAGGAACAGGAAAAAACGGAAAGATTTTCAAATGCATCATGTAGACGATTGTGAAAAAGACGTTATCAGGAGAAAAATATATTCTATGTATGAAGAGCAGTTGGTGCCGACACTAGACAAAATAAAATTAAGACTGGTGCAGGAGGGGACCAATATAGTTTGTGACTGATCAACCCTTTACAGAATTCTCTTAAGAATGGGATTTACGTCCCGAAAAATCAACAAAAGGCAAGTAGTGATGGAGTCACAAAGATTACGATTCTTGCGACATACTTATTTACAAAAAATTAAAAAGTATCGATTAGAGAATTGGCCAATAATTTACCTTGACGAAACATGGTTCGATACCCATGACACTGTGCAAAAAGTGTGGGGTGACAGCAGTACAAACTGTCAGACTAACGCACTTTCAAATAAAGGTAAACGAATTTTGAATGCTGGATCTGAAAAGGGCTGGGTTTCAAATTGTCTACTATTATCTGCAAAAAACATAAAAGATTCTAGTTTAGACTATCACGAAGAGACGACCGCAGAACTTTTTGAAAATTGGTTTCAAAATTCCCTTTTGCCAAATGTTTCCGAACAGAGTGTGATAGTTATGGACATTGCAAGTTACCATAGACGCCTACTAAATAAGGTTCCTAATGTAGCTAACACCAAATCGGAAATACAGGAATATATGTTAGAAAATGACATTTATTTTGACTTTAGTTATAAAAAAGTGATATTTTGGAAATTTTGAAAGACTGTAAATTGAAAAAGAATTATGTTTGTGATAGTATGGGTGAGAAAATGGGACACACTGTTTTGCGGCTTCCTCCTTATTATTGTGTTTAATCCAACATATTTGACATCAAGTTAAATCAAAGATAAGAGCACAAAATGTTTCTCCTACTTTAAGCATGTCAGTGGTTGAATTAGTAAAAAAAGTTATAAAAAACCTTGTGAAAGCTGGAAGAATTCCATTCAGCACGTTGTTAAAATTGAAGATTCATGTATTTATGTAAATAATATAAAATCACTGATAATTACCT
The DNA here is from genome assembly GCA_019049505.1 of Pachyrhynchus sulphureomaculatus. Lineage (NCBI taxonomy): Eukaryota > Metazoa > Arthropoda > Insecta > Coleoptera > Curculionidae > Pachyrhynchus > Pachyrhynchus sulphureomaculatus. The sequence continues at coordinate 232,015,005 of CM032446.1, read as the reverse complement.
CGGCTGATAACAGTGATAGTGAAACCGAATCACGCTTGTACACCCCATTCATTCAAACTGTATATTTGTACTTCTTATCCATTTATTTTTACATGCATCTATAAATATACATCTCCAAAAACACTTATAATTTTATTTATTTGCATTAATGAATAAAATTCTTAAATCCATCTCTGCAACCTATCATAAACAATAGGTCAGAATTTTTATATTGCCCACTTAAAACGGTAAAAATCAGGATCTTATATTTTGGGACCGGCTATACTATTTTATTGATCTTTTGAAACTGTAAACTCTTAAAACAGTAGAAAAAAAATATTTACGACGATTTTACATTCATACATGAGGAAATTGTTTCGCCATTTTAAATTAATCCATATTTTTTTACTATTTAGGCCACCAGTACATCAAGACAAGCAGTACTCTGAACCATGTCACATGTCAAGTGAGTGCGATATCTCTCGAGGATTGTGTTGCCAGTTACAGAGACGTCACAGACAAGCTCCAAGAAAAGTGAGTAATTTTTTCATCTTTATATTTAACAAACATGTCTATTTTGGTGTAGTAGCTCGAAACTGCATTCGAAAAGCAGTGCCTCAATGTGCTTGCAGTGACTATTTTTGCGAGGCTCGTTTTCAAAATAAGTACCGTATTGACATTAAAAAAAAATATATTTACAATTTTATTTTTACATGAACGTCCGAGCCTTAATCTACTTTTCCACATAATTTACACCTATATTAAGGCACTTGTATCGTAAGACCATCTTCTTATTCCATCCTCATAGAAATCTGCCGCCTGGTTTGCTAACCACTGCAGCACGACCGTTTTATGTTCGTCGTCGGTGTCGTACCGGTGCCGGCCAAGGTGCAGAAGTACAAGAACAAATTGTAATTACTAAGCGCTAGGTCAAGGTAATGGTGGTGATCAAGCGCTGTTTCCAGCCAGTTGTCACGATGTGATCTTGAGTTCGATGAGCCACGTGTCGACGACCATTGTCGTGAAGCAAAACGATCCCTCTACTGAGCATCCCTGTCTTAAAAACTGTTGATCTTCGGCACTGTATCTCCCGAGGAAAGTCAAAGCAATGGCTAAACTATGAGTTTCGTGCACCTCAGTCACCATTTTTGATACCCAACGTCAGCACAACTTCTGATAATTTAAGAATTCTGCCTCAATTTCATAGAAAATACTTCTTGAAACTTGATAGAACACATTAAATAATGATGAAACCGTAAAGCGTCTGTTTTCTCGAACATTTCCATCAACTTTCCGCACCAGGTCATCATTAATGAGGGACGGTCGCCTACTTCGTTGTGCACATTTGTACGGCCTTCTTTAAATGCTCTAACCTATTTTCTTGCCACTTCATCGCTCATAGCGTTTTTGTCATATACTTCACTAATGTGCCGATGAATTTCTGCCGCTTTTAGGTCTCCTACATTTAAGAAACGAATTACGGCGCGTATTTCACAATCCGCGGGATTTTCAATGGAGTGGGGCATTTTAAACATGCACAAACAAAAGTAAACTAGGACGAATGCTTCCGTAATGGCGTCTGTGGCTGGCCAATATATGCAAGTACTAGCCGTGCCAGCGGCTCCGCTCGCTTGGACTTGATTTACTATTATTATCACTACCTACTCCTTATGTGATCTATCGTAATAAAATATATCCTATAACCTGGCCAGGAAACAAATGTATTTTATAAAAAAAGCACGTAAATCGGATAAGTGGTTCTTGAGTGCTAAGCTCACTAACGGGCAGACGGACAGACAGACAGTGAGGCGTTACGTTTTACATATATTATAGATTTTTTTTGATAAATATTAAGTTAAAAAAACACGTAAATTGGATAAGTGGTTATTGAATGATAAGCACCCTAACCCACAAACAGACAGAAAAAGAGCCGTTGCGTTTAATGTATATTGTATTCTTTGTTTCATAATATTGTTTCATATTTAACGGTTTAGGCGGCGTATTACAAGAGAGTGCGCTAGCGGCAAACTTTTTTTTCCGACCTGATAACCTATTATCGTTACTGCTTTTTTTTTATATTACCTAACGTAGTAAAATATATCCTATAACCTGACCAAAGTACATATGTATAAATAAAAAAAAAAAAAAAAAAAAAAAACACGTAAATCGGATAAGTGGTTCTCGAGTGATAAGCGCACTAACGGACAGACAGACAGACAGAGAGACGTTGCATTTTGTATATATATTATGAATTATTATTATTATTATATAACCTGGAAAGAGAACATATGTATGAATAAAAAAAAAAACACGTAAATCGGATAAATGGTTTTCGAGTGATAACCGCACTAACGAACAGAGAGACCGACAGAAAGACGTTGCATTTTATATATATTATATTCTTTGCTATATGATATTGTTTCATATTTAATGGTTTAGGCAGTGGATTGCAAGAGAACGCGCTAGCGGCAAACTTTTTTCCGACTTGATTCACTATTATCTTCACTGCTTATTCCTTATGTTACCTAACGTAATAAAATATGTCCTATAACCTGGCCAGGGAACATATGTATGTTTTAAAAAAAATGCACGTAAATCGAATAAGTGGTTCTCGAGTGATTAACTAACGGACAGACAGAGATATGTTGCATTTTATATACATTGTAGATTAAGCGCGCATGCGTGGAACGGCTACCTAAACGCTGCAGTGACCATATTTCAAATTTATATAAAAGACCGGCCTCGTATTTGCTCGAAAGTGGTATTCGAAATGCACTGTCTCAGATACTTCTAGTCCAACAAAATCATTTTCGATACTGTATCTTGAGATAATGTAAATACTTCCACACCTAAAAGTGGTACGATTTAACCATTAGACAGTAAGCATAAAATTATTTCGGCAAATAGGTGACATTGTTTTTGTATTTGTTTGAAAACCTTCAATTAATTTGATACTCGTACTCATTAGTACTGCAAAGTGTCATTTTCAGAACTAGAATTGAAAATATTTAGTGTTAAGATTCCGTAACTTCAAGAAAATAAAAAAAAATCTACACATGTATCCCAAAATTGACCCCGTTTTAAATTCCAGTGGTCCATTTCTACTGATTCAATCCTCTAAATGTCTCCATTTTTATCAATAAAATCTTTTACGACACCTTATAAAAAATTTATTGATCAATTGAAAAGTAATGGAGACCCTTGCCTGATTATGAGGCCGGTCAGATCTTATTTTAAGATCCCAATTTTTCGATTGCGTATAGAATAAAAAAAATTAGAACCGTTACTCTCCTTTTGACCCTAAGAATTTGACTAAAAAAATAAAAGAATTTCTGTTACGTTGTTAAGGACTTATTCAGATAAGCGGATCACAAGGAAAATGCTAAGAGAGAGATTTTGCAACGCTTATTTTTCACATGCCTCTGTCTTTATCGTTATCTCAAGCATGCAGTATTAACGCGAAGGAATTGCAAGGTTAGGTTAGTATTCATCTTCTATAAACTTAGGGGATTTTTTTTCACTCATTTCATGGTTAAACACGCCGGTTATTAGTATTTGATGGGTCAACAGAAGTTTCTAAATTAAAGTTGTATCTGGCAGGTTCTCTTCAATATTTCCAAGGTAATACGAATGTGCGTTAAATAACACTGTAATGCCATTGTCCCAAAGATTACAAAATCCCGACACAATCTGAACACTAATTAACTATTATCAGTGTTATTTGCAATAAAAGATTATCATTTTCACTGTATTTTCTTAGTAGTTTGTATACCTAAGTAGAAAAAAAAACAGGCATTCCTATATAAGGGAAATCGTTATCCTTATCCGTTTCTCTTATTTTGTTTCAGTACTGCGCAAAACTCCAAATGGTGGGCGTATGCTTCAAATAACGATAACAGCTGAATCCTTATATTTAATTTTTTTCTCTTTACTTCTGCGCAAGCTCTAAACGGTGGGCGCATGATTCAAATAAAGACCAAAATAGGCTTTGCAAAATCTCTCTATTAATAAACAGAAAATATTATATTTTTCTTACATTTAAAGAAAAATAGGCGTTAGTTGGGTAACTAAATATTTAATCTCTCTTAAGTTTCTTACCTGAGAAAGATGCACTTGCTCCCTTTTTTCAAAAGGAAACCAACTTTGAATAGTAAGTTGAAAAGAGAACAATTATAATTATTAAAATCATATATTTCAATCGGTATTCTCTTTTGAGGGTTATGGTCACTCGGCTTAAGATCTTTCAATAGTCACATATCGTTTTCCTGCAGAACAGCAAAGTTTTTGGTTCTCCATGAATTCGGACGTTTTGCCGTAATGGTATGCTTTCCGTTTTAGACTGTCCTTTCGTAAATCTCTACTTGACCGTTCTCCTGTATCCTCAACAAGCAAAATTCTTTTACACCTTCTTCACCAAATTTCGCCCCAGGACTCACTTGTTTTTGTTTCCAAACCTCAAAAATTTGCTTGATAGGAAAAAATTTTCTTGGGACAAAGAAGCTATCTGTACTTTAAACCAGTATTATGCACAGTTGGAAACCTTTCTTTTTTTTGAGGAAGTACAAAATTTGGAATCTCGCTAGATCAAATGTATGAGCACAATGGAAGATTATTTTGGAAAGTAAATATTTGTTTTTGCAAAAAAAAAATGTGGGTGGATTAAAAAGTCTTAGAAGAAACCTTGTTTTTTCCAAGACTTTTTAATCGACTCTGGTAAATGGCCGTAGCTTTACTGCCGACATCTCTCTTGTACGAACAAAAATAGGTCACTAGGGCAAGATAATAGTTGTTTCATGTACCACCCGTACAAAAATGACCGTTCTTATTGTATAAAGAGAGATTTAAAGCAAACATAAAATTCTCCGCAGGAGCAGGAACATCTGCAGTAAAAAAGGATGATTGCCTTGTTTTCTATTTTACACGATTCTTGAGAATCTGGTGAACGTTAAAATAAATATGAATTATATTCGTTTATAGAAATAAGTATACACTATAGGTACAGTAGCGAAACTCAGGAGTAACCGTATCGGAAAATCAGGTCTCAACTTTCAAGAGGTCACGTAGCCGTCCACCCTATTAAAAAGAGGAGCAACAAGAGATTTTAAATAGAAATAATGTTACTGTGCAAAGTTTTATCATTGAAAATCATAGATATTATAAAAATGTTTGAAAATTTTTGATTTTATAAAATGTCAAGTTAATGCAGCATGAGTGATATAAAAAAAGAAACAAAAAAATGCAGCGTTTGTTAGAAAAGAAATGAATATAAGTAAAAAACTTTAAAGGAAGGCACTTTCAGAAAAAAATGTTGCAGACAAAAGTTCTTGCATTTTCTCCAGGGAATTGAATAGGCAAATCAGATTTTGGGCCCAACGCTCTTTATTGGTACTCTATAAGGCCCAAAAGTGAAAACCGGAACCCAAATTTTTTAATACATATTTGAATTCAGCAGGGAATTTTATGTCCGAATACAAATTGAATGTTTACCCGAGCCTTATTGGGCCTCATTGTAACTACAATAAAATGTGACTCTTATAAGGATTTTAATTTGTGTTATTAGCCTTTGATACACGGAGTATTCTTTTCTCACAAGTAGAATTATATTCAAGCTCAACGCGATGAATTTGAAAAAAAAATTTTTTTACCACTCTTATAAATATGTTTTGAATTGTGACTTTATCAGTGTGATTTAACCTTTAAGTACCTATCTGAAGTCTTTCAGACTCTGGCGGAATTTATTTTGGTTATAACTAGTCGCATGTGCATCTTTACTGGTCACGTGTCCCTGTACCTTCCGCTTTCTACCCATAGTATCACGTCTGTGATCGTCGATGATACAGATGATCCCGCTCGCTCTTGAACGGCTATAAAAGTAGAATGTGTGGAATCTGCTACGAAAAATTGTGAGGTCTGAGGCTTACAATTTTATAGAAATTTGCCCATTTCGGCTATAATTTTTATAAAAACTTCTTAGTTATTTCCTAAATTTTTATAAATGAATGCAAAAAAGTTCTTAATTTACGTATTTGTTCTTTATTCTTGGTCTCATTCGAGTAACTCGTTAATTTATCGTTTTTCTAAGCTGTAGAACAGTTTTAAGTTTATTTAGTATATACCGTTAATTTTTTTTTCTTTCATAATTATTTTTTTAAATAAAAAGCTTTAAAAAATACATTTTTTATTTTCATTCATCTTCTTGTTTTATAGTTTATATTTTATATAGTTGAGAATAGGGGAGTCTGAGAGACTCCAGGTAGGTAGTTACGTGACTAGTTTAAGGGGTAGGTACCTAAGGGTTAAATACCCCTCTAATCTAAAAGCCTATGGAGAGTACACATTTGAGAAAAAAATATGTTTTATTTACAATTTACACAAATATAATTAGTTTTAAATAATAAATAACTGAAAACTGAAGTTTATACAAGAATAAATCCTTTCAATTGGACCACTGATGACGCGTTTGGTTGCTGCAAGCCAAATCTTTGCTCTATAACCAAAAAATGTCATAAGAAAAACAGCTTCTCAGAATTATTCAATTTATCCGCGTACTATTTCTTACGCAATTGATATTCTTTAATTAAATATCTTACCTTTCAACATCTTTGGGGAAGAAGAGCAAACTCAGTCCCAGCGTACCTTTTGAATTATTTTTACAATTGTCAACTGCACAACAATAATCTCCTTTCCCCATGACTATATAAAATGTTTGTCAATCTTGTCGATTATCTTCACTTACAAACGTTTTTAATTCACTTTTTATACAAACTCTCTTTTCCTTCTGTCGTTAAATTCATATAAACTGCAATCACATCAAGACACAAGCTACAATACATTTCAAAAGACACATTCCAAGATCAGATGTAAACAATGAGCGGCCATTTTAAAAGAGGAACTCGTCAACGCACGCGCCGTCAAAATCTTGTCACCAAGCTCACTTTCGCTACTGTATTGGCTTTACTGTGCTATAGATATACGAGGCTGGTTTGAAAAGTCCGTGCAAAAATAAAAACTACTTATGTGTTTGGGGTAAACCTTTTTTATTTTTCGACATAGTCTCCTTTTAGGCTTATACACTTCGTCCTACGATGTTCTAGTTTGTTGATCCCTTCCGAATAATAGGATTTGTCCAAGTCTGCAAAATATCCATTAGTGTCTGCAATCACCTCCTCGTTTGAATAAAATCTTTGTCCCGCCAGCCATTTCTTCAAATTGGGGAACAAATAGTAGTCCGAGGGAGCCAAGTCTCGAGAATAGGGGGGATGTGAAACGAGTTGGAATCCTATTTCCATTAATTTTGCGACCACAACTGCTGAGATGTGTGCTGGTGCGTTGTCGTGATGGAAAAGGACTTTCTTGTGGGCCAATCGCGGGCCTTTTTCTTGCAGCTCGGTTTTCAAACGGTCCAATAACGATGAATAATATTCACCTGTAATAGTTTTACCCTTTTCCAGATAGTCGATGAGGATTATCCCTTGCGAATCCCAAAAGACAGTCGCCATAACCTTTCCGGCCGAAGGAACGGTCTTCGCCTTTTTTGGTGCAGATTCCCCCTTGGTAACCCATTGTTTAGATTGTTGTTTGGTCTCAGGAGTATAGTAATGTATCCATGTTTCATCCACAGTGACGAAACGACGCTTAAAGTCCTCCGGATTCTTCTGGAACAGCTGCAAACCATCCTTGCAACACTTCACACGATTCCGTTTTTGGTCAAGCGTGGGCAATCGCGGCACCCATCTTGAGGATAGCTTTCTCATGTCCAAATGTTTATGCAAAATATTATGTACCCGTTCAGTCGAGATGCCCACAGCACTAGCAATCTCACGCACCTTAACTCTTCTGTCATCCATCACCATATCATGGAACGTTCAGCGTCACTTGTGCCCATATGGTGCCCATATGGCCAGTCCGAAAATTTTGAAACCACTTATAAACTGTTCTAATCGAAGGTGCAGAGTCACCATAATGTTTATCAAGCTTCTCTTTAATCTCCTGAGGCGTTTTGCCTTTCATAAAGTAATGTTTAATCACCACACGAAATTCTTTTTCGTCCATTTCTTGAAAATCACTCGACTTCCTTGATTCACACGAATGCCAAACACAAACAACTAGACCAATATGGCTGAAACTTGGTGTGCGTTCATTCAAGAGATGCTACTAACTAAACATGACCTCGATACGCGCCGGTGGTGCCATCTCTCGGACTTTGCACGGACTTTTCGAACCAGCCTCGTATTTAGTGGAAATATAAAAAACGGCTAGTGAATATCTAGTTATGTGTATATATCCGAGGAAAGAAGAAGGAAATAGAGTGATAGTGATGATTTCCGATATAACCACTAATGAAATAATAACGGTATACAACATATGCACAATACCAAAGAACCAAGGGACGATGAAATAACTATAAAAATGATAAGGTATGAAGGATTATCGATAATACAATACCTTCAAGCTCTATTCAACAGATGCCTTATACAAAGGAAAATACCAACACCTTGGGTAAACGCCTTGATTATGGTTATTTTTAAAAAGAGGAACATATTTTAAATAGAGAATTCCAGACCCATCAGCCTGTTATCAATAGTATACAAAATCCTCACTAGAATCATAACATATAGATTAACGAACAAATTAAACAGTTGTCAACCACGTGAACAAGCGGGATTTAAACGGGGATATTGCACTTTGGACCATCTTCAATGAAGCAAATGAATACAAAATCACCTTATGGATAGCAATGGTTGACTATGAAAAAGTATTTAATTCGGTAGAGATATGGGCAGTCCTTAACGCCTTAATTAATAGCAGAATTGACGAAAGATACACAATTCTTCTTGAACACATATATAACAATACCACTTCACAAAAAATGGTTGAAGAAATAACTAATAAAATCAAAATTAAAAGAAGAATAAGACAATGCGACTTAATCCCCAACTCTGTTGACGTTGACTCTAGAAGACATGTTCAAATCTAATGGACGGTGAACGATTAAATCACTTAAGGTTCTCAGATGATATCACTCTGATCGCCAACACAAAAGAAAAATTACAAGAAATGCTGATCGAGAAATAGGTCTAAAAATAAATTTCACCAAAACCAAACATTTGAACAATGAAACTGAAGATAACGGCCAGGAACTATTAGTAGAAGGTGAAAAAATAGGAAAGGCACAAACATTCATATATTTAGGACAAAAAATGAAAATGTCAAAGAAAATAATTTAAAGACTTGGATAGAAGCTTGGTCTGCTTTCGGAATGTTACAATGCACATTTAATTGTATATCCTAAATACAATAAGAGCCCGAGTATTCAATCAATATGTGCTGCCGGTATTAACATAAAGCACTGAAACGTGGGCTCTAAATAAAAGTATAATATATAAACTGCAGGTAACCCAAAAAGCAATGGAGAGGAGAATGCTAAATATTAGACTCAAAAATCGTATTCCTAACATCAAGATTCCAAGAAGATCAAAAGTGATAGATGTAATACAACGAATATGTATATTAAGGTGAAATTGGGCGCGAGCATATCACAAACATGAATAATAACAGATGGACACGCCGTATAGCTGATTGGAGGCCTAGAAAGCACAAAAGAAGCAGAGGTAGACCACAGACAAGATGGACGGACGACATAAAAAGATTAGCGGGACACGATTGAATGCAAAAAGCTCATAATAAAGCTCACTGAAGACAACTTGGGAAGGTTTACATCCAAATTCTGGTTTCATTTTGTTCAAATGTGTAAGATGAATTGTAACGACAACGTCAGCTGTTAAGGGCCAATAACCTGGAAGACTTGGAAACGCACATCTTGTCGCTCTTTATCAAGGGATGACTTTTGAAATAATAGATACGAAATCTGCTTTAGTACGATTAAATATTATTTTTTTCTAAATATGCAAATCAAATGTGAAAACTTACAATTATTGAATACAATTGTGTATTTGACAATACTAGGGAATCTCCATATCTTGTTAAGCGTTTTCGCCTTCATTGGTCCAATGGCAGCTATTGATCTGATGTCAGGTGCGGGTTATTTTGGCAGTAAAATCCAGCTTTGCAGTTTTTTTCTTGTTCTTACGACGCCGTCTCCTCACGATAGTTGGCAATCCATATATGGTAATATCCCCAACGCTGTTGACAGTGACTCTAGAAGACATGTTCAAATCTAATGGACGGTGAACGATTAAATCACTTACTATTAGATGATGTCACTCTGATCGCCAACACAAAAGAAAAATTACAAGAAATGCTGATGGAGAAATAGGTCTAAAAATCAATTTCACCAAAACCAAACATTTCAATAGTGAAACTGAAGATAACAGCCAGGAACTATTAATAGAAGGTGAAAAAATAGGAAAGGTACATGAAAAGATTGGCGGGACACGATTGGATGCAAAAAGCACACAATAAAGCTCACTGAAGACAAGTTGGGGAGGTTTACATCCAAATTCTGGTTTCATTTTGTTCAAATGTGTAAGATGAATTGTAACGTCAACTGTTAAGGGCCAATAACCTGGAAGGTTATGCACATCAAATGTGAAAAGCCGGAATTATTGAATGCAATTGTGTATTTGGCAACACTGGGGAATATCCATATCTTGTTAAGCGTTTTCACCTTCACTGGTCCATTGGCAGCTACTGATCTGATGTCAGATGCGGGTTATTTTGGCAGTAAAATCCAGCTTTGCATTTTTTTTGCTTGGTCTTACGAAGCCGTCTCCTCACGAAAGTTGGCAATCCATATACGAGATGTACAAGTATGAAATGCGGATTTTTTTTCTAAAAAAACATGTTAAATTCGGAAGAATGATAAAAGTGCTTTATTCAAAGCATGCTCCATCGTTTGTTATACATTTTTCCCATCTTTCGGGCAATTTGTGAATACCACGCCAGTAAAAATCTTTCCCTTTTGCTGCGAACCATTCACGAACCAAAGCGCTGCTCAGCAAGTGCGTGACCCATCGATGCAAACAAGTGGTAATCGGAAGGAGCCAAGTCTGGTGAGTAAGCTGCATGGGGTAGAACTTCCCAGTTGAATGCTTTCAACGTGTCACGAACTAGTTTTGCCGTATGTGATGGAGCATTGTCATGAATAAAAATGACTTTGTGTTGCCTCTTTCGGTATTCTGGCCTTTTTTTAAGCAGCGAACGGTTTCAAATCGGTCAATTGTTGTTGGTAACGTTTAGTACTAACCGTTTCTCCATGTTTTAACAGCTCATAATAGACCACGCCCCTCTGGTCCCACCAAACACAGAGCATCGTCTTTCTGCCAAAGCGATTCGGTCTTACGGTCGATGTGGATGGAACGCCTGGGTCTATCTATGATTTTTTGCACTTGGGATTCCCAAAATAAACCCACTTTTCATCCCCTGTAACTATACGATTCACAAACGACTTCCTTTTGTACCGAGCGAGCAAAATGTCACACATGTTTTTGCGCTTTTCCATTTGCCTGTTGTTCAACTCATGTGGTACCCATCTACCGGTCTTCTGAATCTTTCCCATCTCTCGTAGCCGATTGGAAACAGCTCGTTGACTAACGCCCAATTGCTCGGCGAGTTGTTTTTGTGTTTGCGAATCATCTTCATCCAACAATGCTTGCAATTCCACATCTTCGTATTTTTTTTGCTGGTTTTCCACTTTCCTTGTCTGCAACATCGAAGTCACCACTTTTGAAACACCGAAACCATCGTTCACAAGTATCTTGTGATGGAGCATGTTCACCATAAGCTTCTCGAAGTAATCGGTACGATTCAACAGCAGTTTTCTTCAAATGAAAACAAAAAATTAATGCTGTCCTCGAATGCTCTTTGTTCGGTATAAATTTCGACATATTGAACACAACAACACAACACTATGCACACACTTTTCCAATTTATCACTCGTGCGCGTCACTTGTTGATAACACAACAAAATGGCGCAATGTCAAATCTTTAAAGCACAAACTGCATTGGTGCACCATCTGTTGTCTGAAATCCACATTTCATACTTGTACACCTGGTAATTAAACAAACTTTAAAAAGTGCTGCTAGAAAAATATCACTCGAAAGCACATCCAAACCACTTTCTCATGTTCTTCAGCCAAGAATTTTGTCATCTTCCGATCAATCTTTTGCCCTTTATTTTGCCTTCAATAATTAGACGTAGCAATTCGTACTTTGGGCCTCTCATGATATGTCCGAAGTATTGAGTTTTCCTTATTTTTATGATTGTTAGTAATTCCTTCATTTTGTTCATTCTTTCCAGTAATTTTGTGTTTTTTATTTTCTGTACCCAGTAGATGCGAACAAGGCGTCTATAAATGTAAATTTCAAAAGATTTCATTCGTTTCTCTGAGTCAGGGTCAAAGGTCCAGCACTCACATCCATACAATAGCACGGAGAACACATACGCTCTCACCATTGTCATTCAGAGTTCGAGACTGAGACTTGTGCGGTGAAAAAATTTATTCATATTCATATATGTTACTCGTGCCTGTTTAATTCGTGAATATATTTTCTTTCTTGGGTTCCACTTGTCATTTATATTGGTTCTCAAATATTTAAATGTGGAAATCTCTTCTACGGTGTTGTCCCTGATTTCGAGGGATTCTGATGGTAGATAGATGATATTACTAGCCACTTGATTTTTCTAATATTCATAGTTAATCCAAATCTTTCGCTGCTGTTACAGCTCGATTGTTCAGTTGCTAGAGATCTTTGATATTATTTGCTAATAGAACAGTATCATCAGCATACCGTAGGTTATTCAGTGTACTCCCATTAACCCATTTATGCCCAGAATTATTTTTTCTTTAAATCTTTATAAATCTCACTTATTTTAGTTAAATGACATATAAATAGACTAAGTAACTGTAAAATAATAAGTTTGAATCAGGAGATTTGATGTTTTGATGTGGGTCGTTATTGACCCACTTGGACAAATAGGGTGCTATGATCAAATGTATAGTGAAAAAACATAAATACTTGTAGGGTGTTGTTATTTTTATCTCCATAAAATCATAAGCCTTTAAATAATAACAAATTTGGTTATAATATTCAAATAGTTTTTTTTTTTATGAAAATCTACAAAACATTTGTCATGTAAAGCAACTTCACACCGGTCACAAGCTTTAGTGGTTTTGTTCTTGCAATGAGCACACCTTCGTCGTGTCTGACTACTCAAAATCAGATGCTGGCCATGTCTACGAGCGGCCGGACTAACAAGTGTAAGCTTTGGGCCAGTAGCTAAGGGGGGTTTTCCATATTTTTAAAGTACTGATAATACAACTAATCTGCGAAATTCCAAATTGTCAATTTTTTTTTTCCAAATTTTCGAGCCAGTATCCAAGCATTATTCATACATACATCAAACGTCCAAAACAAAATAGGAATATACCATTTCTTTCCACGAAAGCCTATTCGATAGTTTGCCACATTGTTGTCCATTTGGTCAACACCACCCATGAACTTGTTGTAACAATGTATCACGTTTGGCTGGGGGATTTCAACTTTTTTTTTTCTCTTTTGCAGAATATCTAGCAGCTTGGCGGATAGGTTCTACGCCAAATTCATTTGATAAAATTGTGACCACACTGTTATCCTTCCAACGGACACAAACAATATTATTTTCTTTGTCAATGGCATTATCAAATACGCCCCTTTCCCTTTTTTTCATTTGGAAAGATTGTTGAAGTGGACATTTATCGGTACGGTTTTCTCGCACTGTACCCGTTGCACCAAAACCCATTTCTCCCAACTTACTGATAAGGGTAGTGCTTGTAAAGAAATTGTCGAAGAATAATGAACACTCAAAATCAGGAAAATTAGTTTGTAATAATTTCGCAAAATTCGTTACTACAGATTCGCCTAGTCCAAGTTTTTCGTCAGTCTGTTGAGATTTTCGTCCTTGATACAAGTCGAAATTGAAACAATAGCCTGACGGAGTTGCTAAAACCCATGCTTTGTAACCGAAACGGATTGGCTTTCCTCTGATAAACTGTTTACATCCGTTTCGGCCAAAATACGGAATCATGGATTCATCGATAGACACACAAGAAGTTAGAGGGGTATATCTGATGAAATTTTCGTTCATTTTTTCAAAGGTCGTAGCTTTGCCATTTTATCATTCTGTGCTAAGTTGTTATTATCAGCTGCGTGCAAAAATCTAAATATTTCTTCAAACCGATTTCTTCTCATAGAGTTATAAACCAAAACATTTCGGGCGTCATCTCGTCCTTCCCAAAACATGCGACGTCTGGGAACGGGAACGTATCCACTCACATAAAGAATAGCAATAAAAACCAGCATGTCGTCATTGCCAATTTCTAATCTACAATTTTTACTGCCAGCATATAAGACGGTATGTTTTACAAGAAGTTCCAATATTTCCGGATTCAGGAAGAGCTTTATAAAATCCAGAGGTTCGCATTCATCGCCTAATGTCAACACAGGTAAAAGTTCGATATTTGACTGTTTTGTTTTACCTCTATTCAAATCACCTATTACCCATTGTCGATTCTTCCGTGACTTGTTTTGCCTTCCAGCAGATTCTGTTATGTTACTGTCATCATCGTAATTGCTGGCTTCTTCTGTATTGGTTTCCGCTGGCGCTTGAAGCTGCTTTGAGTTTAATCTGTTGGGATCATTACAGTCTTCATCCTCTGACTCTTCATTACTTTCAAACCCATTATCATCTGGGGGAGTTATATAGATTGCGTCTGGAATAGGATCATCATCGGTTAGTTTTTCTATTTCGTCTAACAACTCAGCCGTCGTCAATGGTTTCGTCCTAAAAATAAGAAAATGTATAGAACATATCTGCCCAACGGGTCAAAAACGACCCAAGCAACTTTTCATGCATTTATTTTACAAATAAAAAAACCTAACCTCCAAAGAAATATTACTTCGCATAATCTGAAATCAGTACAATAACTAATTTGAAAAAAAACAACACAATAAGTAGTCAAATAAGCCACTTACCAGTACGATTTTCTTTCCATGTCACGCTGCAATAATTTATCATTTATTTTTTTCACGAATACTAAAAAAACGAATTCTTAGCACGTTCTGCAATATAGTGCTAATGATGTTTATTCTTTCAACAACTGAATGCAACGATAGGTAACACTTTACACATGCACGTGTATAGGTAGTTGTATAATTAAAGTAGTGGGTGGTTTTTGACCCGTTGGGCATAAATGGGTTAACTGTTATTCCTTCAATGGATTCATAAATGGCCTCAATAAACAGAACATCAGAATAAAGAGAAAGAACAAAAGTGGTGAGAGAATGCATCCTTGTCTTTTCCAACCCAATTTTAACTTCTACTGCAGATTTTTAATAATATTTAGATCTCTTTTATTTTTGTTTTTAGCATTTTTATTAATTTCTCGTCCATCATACAGTCGAAAGCTTTATTGTATTCTATAAAACATGCATATGCATCTACATTCATATCTTTACAACGCTGGATCAGTACATTTAATGAGAATAAAGCTTCCCGTATACTCATGACTTTTCAGAATCCTCGTTGTATTTAATTTTTCAAAAATGTTTGAATTTAAAAAAAAGGTATTGAATGCTATACTACACCACAAGTCACTCATTTCGATATATTAAACGATTTTTATAACATCCTGTATATGACTATGATTTTGACCTTGAAGATAGTTTCAGCAGACCGAAACGCATAGACTGTAATTAAAAAAATGATTTTCCGAACGAACTACTGTTACTTTCTTTTTAATTAACGCTAGATTCTCATTTTTCTCCAGTTTTTCCTCCAAAAAATTTAATTATTGAACATATTTTTTCTGTTCCAGGTATGCTCCTACTTTAAGGACCCTCTTGTCTGTATAGGCCCGGTAGCCACTGACCAAATCAAGAACACAGTAGAACATACCGCAGGTGAAAAACGAATCACTGGTATGGCTACATTCAAGAGGCCCATGATGCACTAAACAACAAAACAAAAACACATATCTTAACTTAGAACCAAACTTAAACAATATTAATTTCTTATAGTCTGTATTTCGATGAAACCCATCATGTGGATGTCTTTTCTTATTGGTGTTTTTAGGAAGATATAAAAGTTGTTGCAAAAATTCGTTTATTAAAAGAGATATATACACAATATATATATATATTAAAATAATATATAACTTAGTCCGGACCTGACCATATCGATTTAGTTTCCGTCAGAGCCGTACTAAACTCTGTTGGAGTTAAAATTTTATTTTAAAATATATTTCGTTTGGGGAAAGTTTTGCAACAAATTTTTGGCATATAAATTCACTCCAATAAATGTCAAATTATTGGTTTCGGGTCAATAAATTAAATATATTATTTTGACCCGTAATCATTACACCTATTCTTTAGATAGATTTAAGAACTGTATGTTTAAAATCTCTTGAACTATCGTGTATAAACCCAATTTGGCTGAGGCACTTATTAATAGAAGTAAAAATACGATGTAAACGTAGTTTTAAGGATAATTTACTATATAATTGGCCTAGACATAGGGTTAAAGGTCTATATAGAAAACATTCAAGAAACATATCTTTTTAGGGATAGGTATATTAAAGATAAAAAAGACAGAGTCATATTATATTATATATTAGATAAGAATATTGTATTTATATAGTTTTTTTCTTTCTATTAGTATTATTGTCAAAAGCACAAGATATCATACAGTGTGTACCAAGAACTAAACCCCAAAACGTTTACATAACAATAGTATTCTCCTTATATACGCACATTTATTTTTAAACTAAAGCACCGAGAAATGTACAAGTCAAGAAGAAAAAAAAATTTTTTTTGGTACGCATTGTAAATTTTAGTTTGAAAATTAACTCGAGAACTATACCGTCTACTGTGATGAAAATATATGCGCTTAAGATAGAAAAAAGGTACAACAGATCATTCCACAATGAAACACAGGCAGAAACAATGAGTTAGAAGAGAATAGATAAATGTAGCCCTGATTAAGACAGCAGTATGTTCTTTTCTAAATAGTATTCTAGAAAAGGATGGGTTCTATATTGAACTGTTATATGTAGCAACTACTATTTTGGAATGGTTCTTCCTAAAAAAACAAAAAAAAAATAGAAGAGTGTATTTTTTCGATAGAAGCGCAATATAGGTGGTTAAACGCTTTCTTTTTAGCAGACTTTAAAAAGAAAGTTTAAACTTAATACATATCATATGATACATATCATTATAATTATACTGTATTTCAATTTATTGATGTTATATTATTGTAAACAGATATTTCGAATAAATGTCTACAGCAAGTAATGTCATAAGGTTTGTTTTCTTAATAATTCAAATTAAAAGGAAAAATGTATATATATATATATATATATATATATATATATATATATATATATATATATATATATATATATATATATATTTATATATATATATATATATATATATATATATATATATATATATATATATATATGTATATATATATATAAGGGTGGGCCATCTATCGGTTTAAATTTGAACCACCGGTTATTTCGAATCTGGCAATACTTATGTCATTCTATTCTGTCACAAAATTCAGTATATTATCTCCACTGAACGAAATGAATCGATTTACGCTTGAGCAACGTTGGATTTATTGGAAATTTATTTCCAAAACAAAGACAATTGGTCGGAAATTGCACGAAAATGTCGTACAAAATTTGGTCGCAGAGAAGGACCAACAGTGCCCGGTATACGCAAGTTTATTGCTAAAGTTCGTGAAACTGGTTTCATTGTTGATGCGCCAAGACGTGAGCGTGCTCGTACAGTGCGTACACCCGAAAATATCGAAGCTATGGACGGCGCAACCATTACGGTCAATGGAGACACCTATCGCACCATGATAACCGATTTTTTTGTGCCCGCTCTTCATGGTATTGATGTGAACGATGTTTGGTTTCAACAGGATGGTGCATCTTGCCACACATCTCATGCCACAATCGATTTATTGCGTCAAACGTTTGATGGCCGTTTAATTAGCCGAAATGGTGATGTCAATTGGCCGCCAAGAAGCTACGATTTGACACCGTTGGACTATTTTCTGTGGGGCGCCGTTAAAAAACAAGTGTTATGCCGACAAACCAGAGACAATTGAGCATTTGAAGGCCAACATTCGTGATGCCATTGCCGAGATACCACCCCATACACTCGAAAAAGTGCTCGAAAATTGGTCCGATCGAATGGGATACTGTGAGGCCAGCCGCGGCAGCCATATGAATGAAATAATATTCCATCTCTAACCGGAACAATTGTACTTCACAACAAAAAAATAAATTTGGCAAAATTTCAAACTGTTTTATTGCATTTTTAAATTTAAACTTTTAAATGGCCCACCCCCCTTATATATATATATATATATATATATATATATATATATATATATATATATATATATATATATATGTATATGTATATATATATATATATATATATATATATATATATATATATATATATATATATATATATATATATATATTACCGTCAGAAAGTATTTGCCCATCTAGTTATTTCAATTCCAAGACAACAAAAACCCAGATAATATTTTTTTTTTTAATTTTAATGAATTATTATTTATTTTCACATTATTGACAGTCTAGAAAATCAGAAAAATATTCATGATTTTCCAGAATTTTTCTCATCTATGTGACCTCCTTTGTTTTTAATTACCGCTTTACAAAGTTTCGGCATTCTCTCCAGTAGTTTCTTCAGAGTTTCTTCGGTTATTTTAACCCATTCTGCTTGTAAAAGTTCCCACAAGTGATTTGCTAATGTTGAATTGAGTTTTCGATCACATCTGTCCAAATGGTCCTACAACAATTCAATGGTCTGGTGATCGTGGAGGCCAAGTCATCACTTCCAGAACGTCATCGGATTTCCATTTGTCCAAAAGTTGTCTAATTTGTTTCGCAAAATGTTTAGGGTCGTTATCATGCTGAAAAATAAATTTCGCCTGAAAAAAACATCTCTTCCAGAAGGAAGCATTTGAATTAGCAAAATTTCTTAATACCGTTCTTTTCGCATGATTCCTTCTATCCTAAAGATTTTTCCAACTTTACCGTTGCCAAAACAACCCCAAACCGTTACTGAACTTCCACCATGTTTTACTGTAGGCAACCAACATCCTCTCTCCAGCTGACCGCCGCACGTAAACTCGTCGATTTGAACCGAAAATTTCGAATTTAGATTCATCGCTCCAAAGGACGGAATTCCAATGTTCTGATGTCCAATTTTCATGTTCTCGGGCCCATTCTAATCGTTTATTCGCTTGCCTAAGAAGTGGTTTTCTCACTGCATCTCTCGCGTGTAGTCCACCTTCTGCTAACCTGTTCTTCACGGTTGTCACGCTAATGGGGATGGGCCGCTCCAGGTTTACTTAAGCCGTGATTTCTGGTGCAATTGAGCGGCTATTTCGTTTACTGGACATTGTTATAGCTCTGTCTTCAGCGGGAGTCGTTTTTCGAGGACTTCCTAAACGTTTCTGATTACAAATTCCATGGCCCGCAGAAAATTTTTTTACGATGTAGTCCCCCGTTCTCCTTGGCATCCGTATATCACTCGCGATTTGTCGACTCGAGTGACCATTTTGATGCCTCGCAATTATTAGAGCCCGATTTTGAGCGGAAACTTGAACCTGTATCAATGACAAAGTGTTTGCGAATGGTTAATTTCCAAAAGGGCAATGGTATTTATAGCATAGCTTTTATCATTAAATGTCGCAAGTAATTTCTATAATCCCTAGAAACTTGAAATGAGTTCTTACTTCAACTGGAATTCTCAGAAATTGCCTCAAAACGATTATCTTGCAAAACTTGGAAATTTGTTCTAATTCGCTTTTAATTTGTGATTTGACCAAAAAGGCTTGTCTAAACAATGTTATGATGGACCCTTTTTAAGAACAATTAAATTTACCTAATATAATAAAAGGGTTTAATTAGGTAATAAATTTTGGCAATTACATTGAAATTTCTAGGTGGGCAAATACTTTCTGACGATAGTGTAAATGTTACAATAGAGGTTTCCACGGATGATAGGATATCTACCTCTTGCTGTCTTGCCTTACCTTTGACAGCAGTGTTAGCTTTGAGAGATTGCCGATATCTACTGCGTTACAACACGAAGTAGGCTAGTCAAATATTCGAGTGCCATTTTTTTTCAACCTCCGATCGTGTAAATAGCCAATCGAGTGCTAAAAAGGCAAGGATGCTCGGAGGGTGACTGCGCATCTCCCCCACTATAACCTCTGCCACTTTCAACGTCATTACGCCATTTTGAGCTAAGTTGCAGGCACGTAAACATGGCCGCTAGGATTGATTCTATCGCCAAGTGAAAGATGCGTAGTGTAATTCGGTTTCTTCAAGTAGAAGGGAATAGTGCAGAGGAAATCCATCAAAAAATGTAGTATAAGGTAAAAAGTTTATGAGTGTTGTGCGTGAACAGTGCAGGAAATTTAGAGAAGGCCAAATTGACACAATGAAGGGAGACAAAGACGCAAGTCTATGGCAACAGAAGACATTGTTCATAAGTGAAAAGTGGCTAGGAGGGCAGAGCTTTCAGATTAATGAGGAGCTTCAAAACAACGTTAAGGCCCAGCTCAAATCACTGACAGCACGATGATTATATCGAAAAGTAACCATGTTTACACAACTTTTGATAATAAATTCAGTTTGTTATTTACACTTGTCTTTTTTTATGGACCATCTGAGGTTGAAAAAAAAATCAGCCCTTGTATATAAATATATAAATAAACTGCCCTGGCGGGGATTGAACCAGAGATTCTAGGTCAACTTTTAAATACTAACTGAGTAGCAATTTTGAAACTGATATCTCATTTGGTTCCGTAGAAACCGCCATACATACATAAATTAAAAACTATGTTTTTCGTGATCTAGGGAGTGGCCCTGAAACATGAAGAAATATAAAAAACATTTATTAATAGTAGAAATTCATTTCATTCCCAACTACCCGCTATTTCATTTAAGAATATGACATATAAATATTAACAACATTTTCAAAGCACTTTACTGCAAAAACCTTAAAAATGACATATAACGAGATGTTTTAAAACTTATCGTCTCTCATACCTTCTCTCAGCTCCTTATCCTATATGTTAATAATTATGCTCAAAATTTAGTTATTTTGACGACCACAAACAAGGACCCAGTTAAAGAATGTTACTGTAATTCTTCAAAAATAAGCAGTAATTCATTTCAGCTTCTTTCCCAAAAGTAATATTTCTCAAAAACTATTGATTCCCTTTCCATGTCGTGTACTAAATTTAAAATCGATATTCCTATTGTTTCGAATATTATTTGCGGCAAAAGTTTCATTTCATTCACTATGAAATTTCATTTAAAAAATGCACTAAACACCTCAAATATAGGTTAAAAATTAGATGTAACAGACACAGTATAATATATCACTATTCTTGTTTCTTCTTCTTCGTTATTTTAGGGTCTGGCCCTGTTCTTGCCACCTCTTCGATGGTCAGCCTGGAGGTATACTACTGTGGAGCATGTTATCTTTAGCCAACTTTGCGATTCTATTCTGATCCATCCTATCTACAGGGCCTCTCCATGTCGTCTTCTAGATCTGACTCATCTGACTTTGTCTACTACTTGCAGTTCTTCTTTTATGGTGCTGCTTCTTATTTGATGTCGCAGTGTTACTCCTTTGATTGATCTTAAAATCTTCATTTCAGTACCTCTCATTAGTTGTTTGATTTTGGATGTTTCTACTCTAGTTTCACCTGCATATGACATAGATTGGTCTCACACATATCTTGTATATTTTTACCTTACTCCCAGTTGACCTGTCTCTAGTATTCCAGATGACGTCTCTCAGGTTTTCCGAGATTCTCGATGCTTTCATCGTGTTCGTTCTCGTTTCTTCAACTAGGTTTCTCTTCTTCTTCTAACAGCCCTTCACAGTCCACTCCTGGACATAGGCCTCCCCCATACTCTTCCATAGTCTTTTGTCTTGTGCTATCTGATGCCATTTATTCCCTACACTGTTTTTTATGTCATCTAGCCAGCGTAATTGCTGCCAACACTGCGCTTATGAAGGCGAGGTCTCCACTGTACAATACGCCTTGTCCATCTTGAATCGTCCTGTCATGCAACATGGCCCACCCAGTTCCACTTCAATTGAGCAATGTTCTATAACATCTTCAACTTTTGTTCTATTCCTAATATTCTCATTTGTGATATGATCTCTGAGACTTATTCCTAACATCATTCGTTCAATAACCCTAGGTTTCTATTACTTGAAATTTGTGATTCGAGATAGTAGAATTTCATCACTTTCCCTATCATATTCCTGTCCACGGCGAACTTACAGCTAATGGGGTTTTTTGATATAACCAGAGCTTTTTTTTCTGTGGAAATGATCATGTTGTATTTTCAGATATCCTTTTAAATCTAAATAGTAGGCGTGGTAAATCATTCTTATTTTCTGCTGTTAATGCGGCGTCATCAGCATAATATATTATCTTTAGTGATTTGTTGGCCACTCGGTATCCTGTGCCTCTTTTTTTTTCTAAAGTATGTGTGCTTGTATTGCTCTATTAAATTAACTTAAGCCAGTATGTAAACCATTTCTACGCCAGAGATAGAAATTTATTCAATTGATATGAATTATTTATTTAATGAATTTGCATTGCAAACTGTAATGTGATAAAGAACTTTAAATAAAATCCTTTGATCTACTTACCGATATAATTACAGTCTTTTTAATTTAGGAGGGTTTGGCTAATTTAAATTAATTGATTTTAAGCATGATTAAAATAATGTTATAAATATTTAACTTAATCTCTCTTCTTATGTTGGCTATTTCCCAAGGCTTTGTCTTTTGGATAAATAATTTTTTAAAAATTATGAAGATGGATGGTGACAAGGACGATTAATAGACGATTTGCATATACTATGCGTCTCCATGCAACTTTTTTGTGGTCTTATGGATCTACCAACTTGTATCACCCAACGAACTTATAATATGATTATGTGTAATGTCGGAGAAATCACGATAACTGTTGCTGCAAAATCAATAAAGTTTGCTTCTAAAAACGAACAATTAGAAGTTGCAAAAGAAAAAATTTAGTATTATGTAGTGACGAAATAATTGTGTCTGACGGGGGCACGTGGATGAAAAAAGGATTTTCATCTCTCTTTGGTGTAGCTACACTTATTGGATATTTCCCTGAAAAAGTGGTGGACTTTGTTGTAAAACTTTTTACTGTAAAGAATGTGGAAGTCATGAAAAAGATAAGGATACTGCAGAGTATGAATCGTGGTTTGATTACAATAAATCATCGTACTCTATAAATTATAACGAGAGCCCAGAAAAAATAGAGCCCAATTCCTTAGTAACTATGTTTCAAGGGTAGGAAGAGTTACTTGGCGTGAAGTATCAGTACTACATCGGAGATGGAGATTCAGAAACATTTTCTACGATCGCAAAAGCTGAGCCCTACAACGGCAGGAGGGTATTGGACCCGTTCAGAATCGTATAGGTTCGCGACTCCGAAAAATAACACAGGGGAACAGCTGTTTTGGTGTCGAGGTTTTTTGAGCTGATTGTATATCAATTTGATGTCCTGAATTCAAATAACGTATTCATTTGTACCTAGGAGCTCAAATTTTTAAGATATACAATTTTAGAGAAATATAAGTTACATTATTGTAACTCAAATCCGTAAGTGTAGTAAACAAAAGTAGATACGAAATTTTTATTTTAGTTATACAAAATACAATATTATGTCGTACTTACAAACAAAAAAAAAAACATTGAAGAAATGAAATAGTCACTCAACACTTGGAAAGCTTCTTTTCCGCGACATTCTTGAATGTTTTTTTAAACAGTCCTTTTTAAACTCCAGCAGTAATCTGCCATCATGTGCATGTCCCATCTTCCTTGGTAGCGGTCCTCCATAACTTTAATATCTTGGTGAAATCTTTCACCTTGTTCCTCACTCATGTCTCCTAAATTTTCTGGAAAACGGTCTAAGTGGCTGTGTAAATAGTGTATTTTAATACTCATATTGCACCCTAAGAATTTGAAACTATTAAGCATCTTGTTAACCATTTCAACATAGTTTTGAGCTTTATGTTTGCCTAGAAAATTTTCTACAACTGCAACAAATGATGTCCAAGCTTCTCGTTCAACTTGATTCATTGAATTTATGAAGGCAGAATCCTTAATTAACTGTCTTATTTGTGGGCCGTCAAATACCCCTGCTTTGAGTTTTTCTGTGCTCAACTGATGCATTTTTACCCCTATATATGCAAAACAAGACCCATTCTTATCAAGAGCCTTTACAAATTGCTTCATTAAGCCCAACTGTCAATAAATAGGCGCCAATCATCTGGAATATATTCAGAAAGTCCCATTTCTTTCATGAGTCCCCTAATTTCGTGACAAAATACAAGATTGTATTCTTGAGAAAAGAATGGTAGCAGATCTTTTTCTCTTGTACGGTAAAAGGTAATTTTGGTTCCTTGTTCCAGTAAATTTTTGTCGTTCAACCTAGAAGCCAGTACTTCAGAAGCTTTTTTTTCGATAAATTGAGATCCCTGGTGAGATCATTTAATTCATTTTGATTGAAGCGTTGAGGATCTGATGACGTCCCCTCATAGTCACTGTTAGTTTCATTAGCATCAGAACTTTTATTAGCATCAGAAGAGCGATCAGAGGGAAAATATTCGTCATCAGAGATATGTGGTAGCTGATGAAATGTTGGAATCGGTATTTCATCTGAGTGCGGGATAGGGCGTATTGCCGAGTCTAAATTGGGATAAGTCCACTTACTGTGGTTATTTCGATTGATTCCATTAGTATTTACTAAACAGAAATAACAATCATTGAAGTGGTTTTTTGGTTCTCTCCAAACCATTGGTACGCCGAATTTTAGACATTTTCTTTTCCCGGTAGTCCACTGCCGTAAATGCTCTGTACAAGTTTTACATACGAGATGCGGGGCCCACGTTTTGTCCTGATCACCAAGCTTAACTCCAAAGTATCCAAGATACGCTCGCTTTACAAAGTCAGTAATAGTTTGTCTGTTTTGTTGAAACATGTATTCTCCGCATATATAGCAAAACACATCAGGTGGATTTACACAACTTCTTCTTGAACTGGAACCTGAACTCATTTTAATTCTGTTCAATAACACAAAAACACTCTTTTCTTAACATAAAATAACACGCCGAATTCGATCTACTCTCATTAGTAAGAACGCACAAACTGACGAGACTTACCCGAGTTAGGTGATTAAAAGGGTCAGTTCAGGTACCTGATAGGCAATGGTTTCACTATTTATAGATTTACCTGGAATTTACTCAATTACAGACTGACAATAAAACCATTGTACCTACATTAATGAATATATAATAATTTTAGAACTCTCATAAATGAATATACTGAATAAAAACCACATTGGTAGATAAGTTGATGTATCTAAAAAAGTAGAGCTGATAGAGAAAAACGGATTGCATGTATAGATTTAGCGTCCCAAATATAGTTAAAATCAGCTCTAAAATCCCAGGCACCAAAACAAAAATATTTTTTTATTGCCCTGTGTAATAAATGAGAGTAAAAAATCGAATTCACTAAAACAAGAGCCTGAAACGTCAAATCAACATCGACGTTCAAATTTCAGTGGCAAAGGAAAATTGACGACGAAATTAATAGATTAACTAACCACTTATTATGGATTAGCAATAAGAAATAACATAAATTCTTTGGAAGATATGAAGGAAGCAATATGGGAGACCTATTACCATAAAATATCTACAGACGAGAATTCTCAGCATTCTTATTGTCCTTCAGGTAATGACAGTAATTGGCACAAAGCTAAAGCTGAAGGGTCATTAACAACTTTTGTCCATAAGGCCCCATTATTTAATCCCAGCTACGAGTCATTAAGTAACGACAATTTATTAGAAAAGTGGATTCACTCAAAACAATAATGGTAGACTCCCATTATTGTTGCAATTGTTGCAAAATTTTGGAAAATTGCTCCAAAGTGTACGCCAGGTAATAGTCAAATTATTGAAATTGGGACCAGTGTTACAGTGTCTACATTTAACGATGGAGCTCATAGTTATTTACAAATGTTAGAGTTGCTGGAAGTCAGCATTGGGGTTGAAGCTCATAGTTACTGTCGAGAAGAGAATGCTAATCGTTTGAAACACGCTAGGATAAAATCAATTGAATCCACAAAAGAAGCCAGAGTTAATCAAAAAAAAAACTAAAAACTATAAATAATACCCAGATGCAACAGGAAGAAGGCCTACAGTACGAAGCTGGAATGGGAGACTAGACTAGTAAGTTCATTTCTTAACTACCTGAAACTTGCGTTCGCGCGAAATGCGTTCTTCTCGAAACTATGTTTTCAGACACGGTCTGCTATATTACTAAGTCAATTTTTAATATTTTTTTAACTTTTTTTTTAATTTTTAATAATCGCTTTTTCTACAAAATATCGATTTTTTTTAAATTTTTCTCATAAACAATTTTTTATAAATAATTAAACATAAATTTTTTGTGGGAAAATTGCATACTAAAGTTTGAAACACGGTAAATTTTTTATTTTTGAAAAAAAAAACCCTTCGACAATTTTTAACTACTACATTATTTTACAAGATTAATTTTTATTTTTGCATATTGGATTATTTTCTTATCCTGCAGACAAGGAGGTGCCACAGTTTTCAACAGTGGTCCATTTAACCCGATAAAAAATAATGTTAACATTCACAATATATTTAAAAAAAAAATTATCTTATAATTTAAAGTACAATAAGCGCTCAGGGTGTGTGCAACCCCTTAAACGACCTACATAAATCCGAAAGCTTCTTTTCAATTTTTCGAGAATCGTAACAAGGTAAACGCAAGATTAAAAAGAATTTTTTATCTGCATAGTCACCGTGCAGACTTGCCAACTCCTTAGTACCCTCGTTATAAAAAGATTTATCTAACTCTGCAAAATAAGCGTTCTTTTCGGCTTTACCTTCGCGCGTACCTTCAGTTGGCGACCATTTAATACGCTATTGTAAAATTGTATCCGAATTTCGTCGGTCGTAGAGGTTTTCGGGCGTCCTGAGCGTTATCATTAGAGACCATATGCAACATAAAAATCTTGAAATATGCATGAAAAATGCTTAAAATATGCATGAAAAGGGTCAAAATATGAAATATTAAATAATAACAAAAGTAGTAATTTTTAGTTTTTTATTTCAAAATCAGCATAAAATTAACAAGTTATCGACGATGTTTAAATTTAATTAACAATTATTTAACATTTTTAAAAATTATTTAACATTTGTATTCTTGTACACGTAAACAAATGTTGGATAGTAAGATTGTGTCTTTGATCACTTAAAATATTTTTATAAGTGGAAAAAGGCCGTTCCACATCCACTGAGGTAACTGGGCAGTATTTGAATTTGGGTGCTATGTTAGCACTTATTGTTTTTGGCAAAAGTTCACCCGTCCTATTAATAAAACTATCAATTTGACAAAAAGGTTCAAAGCCTGGGTTATTGCACAAAATGTTTTCAAACTTTTCTTTAACTCTACGCGGAATACATCTGGCAATGTGGAGTTTATTTGACCGATTTTATTCATTAACTGAATTGATTCAGTCAACGCCAAACCTCGAGTTTCAAGCTTTTTAATACCCGCAGGTATGTAAGAAAAGTGAGTGCTAGTCAAAGCTATGTTTTTTTTTAATATCAGAATCGTTAAATGCTTCCTTGGATTAACGAACTGCCATAGCCTCTGCAATATCGAAGTCATTTACTGCACCTTTGATGGCCTCGAAGTGTTCATTGTAAAATAGTACAGCTTCAATCCATGTTCCCCATCGAGTTACCACTGGTTCGGTTCGCTCAAACAAATATTCTTAAAAACTAACTACTTATCACTTAATATCCCGACCAAGAAACAAAGGAATAAAATACCGTCGTAATTTTGGGTATTCCCTTGGCACTATAACCTAATCGATGTTTAGACTATTGTAGGTAATGTCCCGGCAATAAGATCGGTTCCAGACGGCGACATTAACAATACCCTGAGCAATTCAATTGCCTAGTAATACCGAGAAATATTGTAAATATAGGGAAAATATGCGTCATTACTAGATTTTGGGTAAAATATGCAATAATCGGTGAGAATGGTCTAAATATACAAATGCATATGAGAATATGCAAATGCGTATAATCCGGTCTCTAGTTATCTTCTTGAATTGTTGTACGTCCTTGTTTAAATTTAACAGCCTATTTTTTAATCGTCACAAAACGAAGGGGAAGAATCATTCAGCGTGATATTTAACTCTTTTTGAAGACTATTCAGACTCATGACACCAAACACTTTATTTTTGCACTCGACACGCGTTTCGCTAACCATGTTAGCTTCATCAGGAGCGATGATTGACTCGCTCCTGATGACGCTAACATGGTTAGCGAAACGCGCATCGAGTTCAGAAATAAAGTGTTTGGTGTAGTGATGATATATACTGAATAGTGTCATTGCACTAAAGATTCCACATTCCCAACATACTTTTTGAAGAGATAAACCCTTTAAAACGAGGTATTTACACTTCAATTTTTTCCATTTTCTAGAAAATGTCAAAAATTAATTATTTGCATGATCTCTACAAAAACAAACGTGACTGAAACTTCACAGCACGCCATCTAATAGATAGAATAACAAATAATATAACAATTTGGTCCTCTTGGCGCCCTGTATCAGGCCGAGAATTTTTGGGACGGGCCTCGTATTTATAGAAGAGATTCAAGTTACCAACCTTTATGTTGATGATCCAAAAAATCTTACGGCTCGACTTGAAAGACCAAATTAACAAAGAAACCCGCATTTTAACAAATTTCTAAGTCACACACTCATACCTTGAATACGTCAATCACAACCACTATAAATTATTTTCATTTTTCCTTTATATGCATGGTACGATCCAATAGCTCCCCGACTAACACTATATAGTCAAAGCGCGAACTATAGTCCATTTGTTTGGAGTTGATAGCACACAACATGTGTTATATGTAATGAGTAAGTGATGAAACTAAAAATCTTATTTGTTTGATAAAGGTCTAAACGAGTACAATTAATTAAAAGTGCATCAACACCTGCAATCAGATAAACCTCATGTACTCGCTCTATGTGAAACCAAGGTCAGTCCATCGACCAGCACGGTCAACTATCTTTATCCTGGGTACGACTTCTATTCCCGATTTAGGCGTAACTTTGGAATCTGTCTTTTTGTCAGAAGCGACCTCTCTTGTCAACGAGAAGAAGCTCTGGAGCCCCCAAACTTTGATGTTATGTGGTTAAAAATAACGACTCAACAAACCACAAGGTTCATCTGTATCCTGTATCGACCACCAAGTGATACCAATTTTCGAACACTTTTCGCTTCTCTTGCAGACACCATCGATCATTTACAAAGTAACTATCCAAGTGCCGAAATTGCCGTCCTGGGCGACTTTAATGTCCACAATATCAACTGGCTCAAATATTCAAATACTACCGACGAACAAGGTCGTGAAGCTGAATCATTCTCAATCAGTTATGGCTTAACTCAGCTTATTGACGAACCAACACGGATCCCTGATCGAGACGGGGAGTTCGCCAGTCTTCTTGATCTGTTTTTAACCACCAATCCGGAGATTTATACGGTCACCGTAAATCCGCCGTTAGGTTCTTCCGACCATAAACTGCTTTCGACATCGAGTATCCTGCCAATCAGTGACAGAGAGGCGCCTAGGCCGCGCAAGATTTGGCACTACAAATCTGCTAAATGGGAAGATCTCATGGAATACTTTCGAACTTTCCCCTGGGTGGACGTTTGTTTTCGATCCGATAACCCATCTGACTGCGCCAGGGAGGTCTCCGATGTTATTTTGGCTAGTATGGAAGCTTACATCCCTTTTTCGAAGAAATGCTCCTCCAACGGCAAGCCTTGGTTCGACCGAAAATGCAAAGAAGCTGTTGCTTCTAAACATATTGCCTACCGACAATGGCGTGAAAATCCTAACACCTTAAATCGAAACATCTTTGTCCATGCCCGGAACAGATGCAAGGGAATTATCGACGAAACCAAGGAGGCACACAATCAACGAATTAGAAACAAACTTCTCGCTTGTCCCAACAATTCCAGGTCCTTTTGGGCAGTCGCTAAGGCAGTTAGTCAAAACTTTACCAAATCCACGATACCACCACTCACACGGCCAGATAATTCCATTGCAACCACACCTGTTGAGAGAGCGAACTTGTTGGCTGAACTCTTTGCTTCACATTCGACTGTCGATTTCCAAGGAAGGGCACCACCTACTATTCCCATATTGCAGTCAAGGATGCCCGATGTTGTCTTCAGACAGCGCATCATAAAGCGTATTTTAATGAAGCTAGACACCAAGAAGGCTTCTGGCGCTGACGGAATACCTGCCATAGTTCTCAAAAACTGTGCAAGGGAACTAACACCAGTTTTCTGTAGACTTTTTAACCTATCCTACAGAAAGGGAATATTTCCGTCCTGCTGGAAATGTGCCACGGTTCAGCCGATACCTAAAAAAGGTAAGAAGACCTTGCCAAATAACTACCGACTGCTTTCAATAATATCGAAAGTCATGGAAAAGGTTATCAATGAGCATCTTCTAAAATATCTTGAACGATTCAATATTATTAGCGATCACCAATATGGTTTTCGTAAACATAGATCAACAGGAGATCTTCTGACTTATGAAACACTTGTTTGGAACAACGCAATTGAACACTTTGGAGAATCTCGAGCGGTTGCTCTTGACATATCCAAGGCATTCGACCGTGTTTGGCACGATGGACTGTTGGCTAAGTTGCGCTCTTATGGTATGTCTGAAAGGTTCTGTTTGTGGCTCTCATGTTTCCTCAGAGAGCGTTCTTTACGAGTGGCGGTCGACGGATTTCTTTCTAACACCCTCACTATCAACGCCGGTGTGCCCCAGGGCTCCATACTGTCTCCTACTCTCTTTCTCATTTACATTAACGATCTGCTGGAAAAGACCGGGAATCCAATCTATAGCTTTGCAGATGACAGTACGCTTGTCTCTTCATTCACCTTGAACGCTCGGACATCGGCTGCTCAGGCGAATATCCGCAGACAGCAGGAGGTCGTTCAACTTAACAAAGACCTGGAAGAAATTCTATCTTGGGGTGACAGTAACCAAGTGGAATTTAACGTTACAAAAACCCAAGCGGCAGTTTTTTCTAAAAAAGTTAACGTTGCTGAACCCGACATAGTTATGTCGGGGCACTCCATTCCCCTAGCATCGTCGCTCAATTTGTTGGGCGTTAGTTTGGGAGCAAATATGTCTTGGCATGAACATGTTGCAGGCATAGCAAGGAGAGCTTCTCAAAAATTGGGAATATTATTTAGAACCAGAAAGCTTTACACCCCACAGCAACTGTTAATTCTTTACAAAGCCCAAATTCGACCAACTATGGAATACTGCTCCCACGTTTGGGGCTCCGCTCCCAAACATACACTGCATTTGTTGGATTCTGTTCAGAGAAGAGCGGTCCGTCTGATTGGGGACCCGGAATTGACCGGCGGCCTTGATTCGCTGGAACATCGAAGAACGGTTGGCGACTTGAGTCTGTTCTACAAGTATTTTCATGGAAGGTGTTCGAAGGATGTAGCCCGCTTAATTCCTCCCAAAGCGGTGCATGTTAGAAATACACGTCGCGCTGGTGCTTCGCATCCGTATGAGGTTCAGCTTGTTACTCCGCGTACGACGCTTTTCAAGCAATCTTTTATATGGAGAACGTCATCCCTTTGGAATACTTTGCCCAGCGCTGTGTTTCCCACCGAGTACAATTTACAGCGATTCAAGAACAACGTGAATCGCTTTTTCCGCACTCGTGCCGCTCCTGGAGCGCTTTAGGGACTTCCCTGCAGCACGTGTGCTAGACCAATAAAAAAAAAAAAAAAAAAAAAAAAAAAAAAAATAATTAAAATTCTTAAGAACTAGAAATCTACAGTGTTATAAAGCTTAATGATAAAAGGTACAATAAAATTATTTGGGATTTTAGGAGTTACTGGAATATAATTAACCAAAGTACCTATCGGTAGGTAGGTGTCTACAGATTTTGAAGATGATAATTCTTTTTGATTGTAATTAAAGTACTTACATATCGTGAATTGTGAATTTATATATATATATATATATATATATATAATCGTATATATATATAGTCGTATATATATATATATATATATATATATATATATATATATATATATATATATATATATATATAATCGTATATATATATAGTCGTATATATATATATATATATATATATATATATATATATATATATATATATATATATATATATATATATATATATATATATATATATATATATATATATATATATATATATATATATATATATATATATATATATATATATATATATATATATATATATATATATATATATATATATATATATATATATATTTATATATATGTATATATGTATATATAAATATATATATATATATATATATATATATATATATATGTACAGGGGTGGTCCAAATTGGACACTTTTAAAGATAAACCCCTTTATCTAAAGGAGATAGACAAAAACTGATGTCGGTATCTGAGGCTCAATTTTTATGATAAACTCAATGGAGAAAACAGCATATCGATATCTAATACCGTTTCAGATATATAGAGTGTTTTTCAAAAATCTGCATTTTGGAAAAATGTTTGTAATTCTTTTCCTATTAAAAATTTGCTTATATAAGTTTCGTCTGTCCAAATGCAATTTAATGAAAAATTCGGAACATGGTTACAATGGTCCAGAAACCATTGGCAAAATCCATATGCCGTTGAAAATCTCCGTCTCTAAGGTGATGAACTTTTCTTGTCCTATATGGCCTGAAATTGTGCTTCTTCAAAGTACGACTTACGTTAGTTCTTGGTAGTCCAGTGGATGCTTTTAACTGTCGGGTTGAAAGTGTTGGGATTATTTCCGATAGTTCCTAAAACTACTATTTCTTCTCCTTATCTCTGTTTGATGCATAATTTTTGGGTCGTTTCTTTTCAAACTGGCCACTATTAACTAGGTTATGTCGCAAGCGAGCGAATATATCCTTGAAGTATTGACGCCTCTCTGGATACCGTTCGTGGTACAAATTACTTGCCGCTTCCGAATTTTCTCCGGTTTGTATGAAACACACTATCATATCCCATTTTTCGTAATTTTCAATCTTCATTGCGATTTATTTGACAATTCAAAAACTGATCCTGAAGTAAAATTTGACAACTACCAGTAAACAATTGAATTAAACCATATGGCCGGGCCGCTCCGTCCAAAGCCTACTTCACAAAATGTACATTTAAAACTCGCTTAAAAACTGAAAACCTTTATATTTTAAAGTAGATTTAAGCAAAATATAAAGTATGCTATATTTTTAGAATGGTAATTTAAAGCTCTATTCGGATAAGGAAAAATATACAGGGTGACCTATTTAATTATTAGTTGTAAAAAAATGTAACTTACACTGTTAAAATCCACGTGAAAAAGCGCTTTGAGAATGTTTTTACAGAAATCAAAATTTTCAATAGGAAAAGAATTACAAACATTTTTCCAAAATGCAGATTTTTGAAAAATACCCTGTATATCTGAAACGGTACTAGATATCAATATGCGGTTTTCACCATTAAGTTTATCATAAAAATTGAGCCTCAGACACTGACATCAGTTTTTCGTCTATAGATAAAGGGTTTACCTTTAAAAGTGTCCAACTTGGACCACCCTGTACATAGATCTATAAATTAAAACATTTTTGTAATAAATCTTATATTTCTATAACCTTATTTTTAAGATAATTTTATTTATTAAACACTAAAAGCAGGTTACACTCGGACGGCTATGCTACCGATGAACCCTCATTTACATTTTATGACTCTGTTGTATAGCAGAGGTTTTCTGCCTGAAATAGGGTGAACCCTTAAAAATAATTCAAAACAGGTAGCAAAATCCAGTAAAATGTATAAGAAATTTATTTTTTTGGGCGCATCCCAACATGTATATTTTATTTTATACTCAGGAAAAGTGCCACTGCAACGTATAAAATGACTCTGAAAGCTTTTAAGGACGAGGTTCTGAGCCGTATGTAAATTTTCGAGTGATTTTCGAGATTGAAACCCGGGCGAACTTCGGTGGAAGATAAGGAGAGTTCTGTAAATCCTTCGACTACAACCACGCCTAAAAATCACCACAAACATTATCATCGGCCAATTAAAGCATCTTTGACGAACTTTCTATTGGTTAGAAAACGGCCGTGGAGCGAAAAGAGTTTCCTTTTTCATCGCAACAATACTCCGGCATAGAGATTGTTCTTTACACAATAGTTCTTGAAGAAGAATCCCATGACTGTCATCCCTCATCTCTCTTATTTCGTCTGATTTAACACCATGCGCTTGAGACGAAAGCATCGACGATCCAAAAAATATTCGACTACCGGAAAAAACGAAAGGACCGGCACATTCGGGTGCAGGGAAACTACTTCTAAGGTGACTAAAGTCACAAGGTCTAAAGGTAACAGATTTTATAGAGTTAATCCGACAACTCATGGATTACACCACGTACTTGGGATTTCCTGTACATCCTTTATTTGTGTTCTCCAACTCAATTCGATTTTAATATAATAAATTTGTCCTAAATATATTTTATCAGAATTATTATCAGTTCATTACGAATGCATGGAATAATTCGTCGAATACAAGAGTTCACCTTCGTTTTATTTTTATTATCGTAATTTTTATTGAAACACCTACTTCATGCATGCGACCTCACCCATCGTAAGTGAACAAGGATACGAAATTTATAAAGATTTTGCATGATAGTTGTTTTAATAATAATTATATTTTTATAGCACTATAAACATCTGTAATATACACAATATTTTTTTTGCTTGTATTCCTTGACGTTTCGAGAACTCTTTGTTTATATATGGAAAATTTTCCATCAGCTTTGCTCATTCATTATTTTTTTTTTTCATATTTTTATTGATGGACGGTTTCGCTGACGTTTCGATGGAATCTCATCCATCTTTTTCAAAGCGTTAATCACCGGTCGGTGTCTTGGCGTTGAATGTCGAGACTGGCCCTGAGTGCGCCGGTTTTATGTACTCGGGGGTGTTTCTATTGGACGGACGGATCTGGCCAATAGAAGCTCGGCTTTGGCTGCGCGTTGTCGGTCCTGTGGTTCTTTGTAATGTTTGTGTTGGTGAAGTAACATATGGTTGAATTATTGTTTCTCTTGTTGGACTTGGTACTGGGATAGAATATGTTTCCAAGAGTTCGGTAAACGTTGGCTATCATCCCGATTATTTAAGTTGTTGGGCCTCTTTTCTATTTCTATGGCTTCTTTGATTACCCTAGTGGATAGGTTATTACTTTTTTGTAGGGTTCTGGTTTTGTCAAAATCGATTTTGTGGCCGGTATTGTACGCATGTTGTGCTAGAGAAGAGGTGGTGGATTTTTGTTTTACGGCGTTTTTGTGCTCGTCTCTTCTGGCACTAATTTTCCTGTTTGTTTGGCCTATGTATGAAAGACCGCAGTCCTGACACGGAATTTCATATACGCCTTGGTCTTCTAAGGCTATAATGTCTTTTGGTGTAGGTAGAATATCTTTAATTTTTTGGTTGGTTGTGTAAATGGTCTCAATTTGGTGTTTTCCTAGAAGTCTTCCTATTTTGTCTGTGATGCCTTTTACATATGTGAGAAATGCTTTTGTAGTATGTGTCTTTCTTTCCTGTTTGTGTTGTTTATTTAGGGCCCGCCGGTTCGTGTTTTGACTATATCCATTTGAAAGTAAAACGTTTCGAAGGAGCTTGGTTTCTTGTTGCAAATGTTCCTTGTCTGTTAGGGTTTCTGATCGGTGAGCTAAGAATTTGGCAACGGAGAAGAGTTGGGCTGGGTGATGATGTGAGCTGGCATTTAAGTATCTGTATGTATGTGTCGGTTTTCTATATACTGAGTGAGACAAAGAACCATCTAATTTTCTTTGAAGCAAGACATCTAGGAATGGTAGTTGTTCTGCTGCTTCTCTTTCCATTGTAAATTTAATGTTTGGATGTATGTTGTTAAGGTGTTCCAGGAACTTGTTTAAGTTGTCTTCACCGTGTTGCCATACCACAAAAGTGTCATCTACGTATCGTAGCCATGTTTTCGGTTTATGTGGAGCAGTTTCTAAAGCTAGTGTTTCGAAATGCTCCATGTATAGATTAGCTAGTGCTGGTGACAATGGAGAGCCCATGGGTGCACCTTCTATTTGTTTGTATTTTTGGCCTGAATAGACGAAATATGTATTAGCGAGGCAGTGTTTTGATAGACTGATGACGTATTCGGGCAGGTTGTATTTTGTCTCTATGATAGACAGTGCTTCGGTAACTGGTACTTGCGTGAAAAGGGATACGACATCAAAACTGACAAGTAAATCATTTTTCTCTAGCTGCATGTTTTTTTTATGATTTGAATAAAATGTTGTGAATTTTTCACGTATGATGCGGTTTTTTTCCACATGAGGTTGCAGAGTCATGGCTAGGTGCTTAGCTAAAGCTTGTGTCGGGGAGCCAAACGAGCTGACTATTGGTCTTAAGGGTGCTCCTTGTTTGTGGACTTTCGGTAATCCATACATTTTTGGGCATCTTGATGATTTCTCTCTAGGGATAAGTTTCTTTTTTGTTTCTTCACTAAGAGAGGAGGCCTTGATTGCGGATTTAGTGGTTTTCTCTAGGTATGTTGTCGGATCACTTGTGATGGCTTTATACGAAGGATCATTTAAAAGGTTGAGCATCTTTTGGTGGTAATCGTCAGAGTTGAGAACCACGGTGGCATTGCCCTTGTCGGCTGGTAAGACAATAATTGATCGGTCTTTGCGTAGATCGCGCAGGGCTCGGAGTTCTTCACCGGATATGTTTTTCTTGGGTGGTTTGGATTTGCGTAGAATGCTAGTTGTTTCTTGACGAAGAATTTCAGCAGTGTCTGCATTCAGTTCGGTGATTGCCTTCTCAACTCCACAGATTATGTTCTCAACTGGGATGCGTGACGGAGCAATAGCGAAGTTGAAACCCTTGGCTAGTGCTTTTTCAGCTGCTGGAGTGAGCAGTTTGTCTGACAGGTTGTGTACTATGGTAGGACCATCTTGGTGTCTTTCTGCTAGTGTGTTTTGTTGTTTCCGTAGTAGCACAGAGACCTTGGCCTTTTGCCTTTCAGTCCTAATGGAGAAGTCTGTTTCTGATCTGAATTCGGCTAGAGTATCTATAACAGACCAAAGGGATGGGTGAATGACGTTGCTAAGGCGTAGACGTAGTTTGTATAGTTGGTGGTCGTTAGTGTTCAATCTCTTCTTGATGTCATAGATTCGTTCTCGGATGATAACATAGCTGGCGTTGTTCAATATTCTGTTTAACTGGCTGGTCCTCGTATGGAACTTGAACTTGCAGCAGTTGGGAATAAGGTGTTGATCTCGGCAGTTCTTCAGATAAGCTAAGTCACAAAGCAATCTCGTTCTTTTTGTGCATAACTTTTCGAAAGTTTTTGTGTCGTGGTGAATTCCTTCCCCGTAAAGGTGAGTAATGTTTTGACGAATGTTCGGGTATCCCGTGTTAGCTTGAAGTCCTTTGATGGACGGTTTCGAAAAGTTATGCTCCTGTAGAGCTGTAGGGAAGTCCCTAAAGCGCTACAGGAGCGACACGTGTGCGAAAAAAAAAAAAGCGATTCACGTTGTTCTTGAATCGCTGTAAATTGTACTCGGTGGGAAACACAGTCCTGGGTAAGCCATTCCAAAGGGATGATATTCTCCATATAAAATACTGCTTGAAAAGCGTTGTACGAGGAGTAACGAGCTGAACCTCATAAGGATGTGAAGTATCAGCGCGACGTGTATTTCTAACATGCACCTTTCTGGGAGGAATTAAACGGGCTACATCCTTCGAACACTCTCCATGAAAATACTTGTAGAATAGACTCAAGTCGCCAACCGTTCTTCGATGTTCCAGCGAATCAAGGCCGCCGGTCAGTTCTGGGTCTCCAATCAGACGAACAGCCCTTCTCTGAACAGAATCCAACAAATGCAGTGTATGTTGGATTCTGCACATGGGAGCAGTATTCCATAGTTGGTCGAATTTGAGCTTTGTAAAGAATTAACAGTTGTTGTGAAGTGTAAAGCTTACTGGTTCGAAATAATATTCGCAACTTTTGAGAAGCTCTCCTTGCTATGCCTGCAACATGTTCATGCCAGGACATATTTGCTCCCAAATTAACGCCCAACAAATTGGGTGACGGTGCTAGGGGAATGGAAGTGTTTTTAGACACAATGAACCAACACGAGACATACTGGTCTAGGTGTTGATTTGTACTATACTGTGAATTTATATATTTTTTTAGACATCGTTGTACCTTACTTGACGCTAAGTATTGAACATTGTAGCATTTTGTCACCTTTCTTAGCTGTTACAACTAGACTTCAAAATCACGACCTACTTTTTACCTTACCCTCGTTCTTAATTTTATTAAAAAGTGCATAGTAACGTGCATATATTTTCCGCATACATACGTATAGTAAAAGTATTAATACATATTAATAAATGATATCTGGTGGTAAAAAAAATTAGGCGTTCACTGTTCTGTTACACAGACAAACTATTTCAAGGTCAGTTATTATTCTCATGTTTTCTAAGCTTAGAATAAATTTTTTTAAAAATGTTATTTAAGATTATTTAAATTTCATTGTTATTCAAGCTCTTGAGTTTATGTAATTCTAATACAGTTCTGTGCTGATAACTTTATAACTCGCTTTGATATAGCACAATAACTAAAAAGAAACGACAAAAGTGCGTTACGTTTTTTATTGAAAAATGTGTGGATTGCGAGAGGAAATTGTCATATTTATTCCCATTGGGTATTTGGCCTTCAATGTTTATTTGATTACTGCACGCAGCTACTCGACAATTTTTGTTCTTTTCACTTCTCTCGTCGGTGGAATTACGTTAATACGAGGTGGATTGAAAAATCTTGTAAAAATCAAGGTAAATCATATTTTTCTACGAAAACAAAAAATTTATTTCCCAACATTATCTCCATTTAGCTCAATATATTTCTTCCAGCCAGATTCCAGTTTTTTTATTCCCACAGAAAAAAAATGTTTCAGATTATGCATAATGCTGGTTTACAGTACAGATAACCTTTTCATAGGATAAAAAGTCTAAAAGTCGACTGAACATTAACTTCATATAATTGACCACTCTCTAGAAAGAGACAAAAGCGATTGTGCGGCCAATACCTGTCGCTTTTCTGTAGGCCTGTAATAAACAAGGCGCTGTACCCCGAGACGGACTTCAAGGCGAGAAAAGCGCCATACCCGATTTTAGTTCAAATAGAACACTCAGAAATATTATTTTTACACACTTTTGCGTCCATATTTACTTCACAGCGGGATACGGAACACTCAGTCTATCCTCTATATCTATGGTATACAAGTTCCTTGGGAATACGGTGGGTCGGGAACTATTTCGAAGCCCAGCTCGTGAACTTTTCGCCATTGCCACGGCCGATGTGAGGTCAGGCGCACTGTTTCTTGTAAAGGAGCACTTCTTTTAGAGCTAATCTTGGCCGCTTCTACTTCAACTCACTTAGCAAACGGTCCAGTAACGTTGCGTAATATGAGCTATTCACTGTTTTATCCTTTTCCAAAAGCCAGTAATGATGATACCCTGCGAGTCTCAAAAACCAGCAGCCATCACTTTTCCCGCCGATATAATTTTACCTTCGCCAACCAACTGTTTTAACTCTCTCCAGTGTGTAATGGTGGAAATCCTTTAGATTACGCTGCCGCTTTTCCAAACGTAATCTTGAAATATCCTTCCTCGCGTATTTTTGGTCTGGAGTTAGTAAACGCGGCACCCATCGCGCATACAGCATTTTCATTTTTAGAACGTCTTGCAGAATCTTATGCACCCGTTCATATCATCATCATTCTATAGTTCGACATGATTCCGACAGATAGCAGTAAAATTAGTTTTCTTAAAATGGAAGATCTTATTCATACTACACATTTATCACCACTACACCAAACACATTAGTTTTGCATTCAGTGCGAGTTTCGCTAAATATGTTAGTATCATCAGGAGCGATGATTGACTGCGTCGTAGTCAACCATCGCTCCTGGTGATGCTAACATGGTTGGTGAAGCATGCGTCGAATACAAAAATAAAGCGTTTGGTGTAATAGTGATAACTGTTGTGTAGTGTCATTGTGCCCAGGATTCCAAAGTCTCAACGAAGTACTTTTTTCAAAGACCAGTTTTTAGGGCTTAAGTAGTGCCCAGTTTTAGAATTTTGTAAACCGAAACACAAATAGAGAACGTCGTATTACTTATTTTGTCTGAAAATTGCTTTTATTCTACGTTAGGCTGTTATTTGTTTTCCGTAGACATGAAGTAGCTCATCATACCCCAGAATGCTTGCTAAAAAATAAACGCAAGTGCGTTTAAATTTCTATTTTAGTTGCGAGTCCTCGTTATCAGAGTCCAAAGGCATTTAAATGAAGATAAGTCCCTGATTCCGAGACCACTTCATTTTTAAAGCCATTCAGTCAGGATTTCTCGTATTTGCAACTGAAATAAAGTAACATTTAAAAGATGACATTCATGTTTCGACGTTTGTTCGTGACTTGAAAGTAGAGACTCATCGTCTTTTAAATAACATTACACATCTTGCAAAGATGCATCACAAATACTCACAACTAAAAGAAGAATCCAAGATGTGCGTCTTCTGCATAGCTGAAATACCACACAGGAACATTCTTCTGTTGAAAAGCACGCTTAATATTTGTGTTGCCATATTGATCAGGTCCTTGATAGCGATAGAGTGGTTCAGTTTCTTTTTTTTTTCAAGAAAATTATGAACCGGTCTCCATAACCTTCGATTCTTCTTCCTGTGTAATTAAAACACTTCCACTGTTATTTATAATCCATCCAATTAATTAAAATAATATATCATTACTAGAGAATCCAGTGGTAGCACCCACTTTAGCAAGAATTAAAATATTTAGTTTTTTATATCAATAATATAACAAATCGTTAAATGGGAGATAGTACTATAATTTATTTTTATTTTTTTTTGTGGGTCTAGCACACGTGCTGCAGGGAAGTCCCTAAAGCGGTATATGAGCGACACGTGTGCGGAAAAAGCAATTCACATTGTTCTTGATTAGCCGTAAATTGTACTCGGTCTGAAACACAGTCCTGGGCAAATTATTCCAAAGGAATGATGTTCTCCATATAAAAGGCTGCTTGAAAAGCATTGTACGAGGAGTAACAATCTACTGACTAAAATAATAACAAATAGACTACCAAACAGGTTAGATCAATGCCAGCCCTTCGAACAAGCGGGATTCAAAAGGGTTATAGTACCGTCGACCATTTTCAGACACTTCGTATTCTCATCGAGAAACGTACAGGATACAATATCTCTTTATTCGTGGCCCTCGTTGACTACTGTAAGGCTTTTGATTTGATAGAAACCTGGACAATTCAGAAAGGGTTGTAGTACCGCCGACCATCTTCAGACACTTCGTATTATCATC
This sequence comes from Pachyrhynchus sulphureomaculatus, assembly GCA_019049505.1. Classification (NCBI taxonomy): domain Eukaryota; kingdom Metazoa; phylum Arthropoda; class Insecta; order Coleoptera; family Curculionidae; genus Pachyrhynchus; species Pachyrhynchus sulphureomaculatus. The sequence continues at coordinate 231,973,339 of CM032446.1, read as the reverse complement.
GAGAAGTGTACAGGATATAATATATCTTTATTCTTGGCCTTCGTTGAGTACCGTAAGGCTTTTGATTTGATAGAAACCTGAGTAATTCTGAAAGCTATGGATAATGCAAGGATAGACTCTAGATACTCAAATCTAATACTACAGTAAAAAAAGGTAAAAATAATGATGAGATGGGCATAGTTTAGATAGAGCAATATTATGATTTTATCCTCTCTGGGACATCACCAGGAGTATTGTCCTGAATTTTGGCCCTCGAAAAACTTCTGCCCTTTTGTTTATAAACAATTGAAGTTTTCAAAACGCGTTTTTTGAGCTTAGAAACTTCGGTTATATCAGTCGGATCGAGACAAACAAAAAACAGAACTGTTCGTAATGAAATTTCCAACAAATTCTCGTTGGTTTTAAATCACTTAAATGTGTACATCACCTACAAAATTGAAAAAAACAAGCAAAATCTGCTACGATTAAGTGAACCGATCGGCTTTCAGAAAATATTTCTTTTGTTATAGCAAAAATATCCTGAAATTTTGGTTCAAAAATATTAAACCCAGTGGACACAATTGAATTTGTTATTTGACATTTAAATTGCCCGCCATTTTATGCCATTTGACCCAAAATGTAGGTCTTGACGCCAGCTATCAGATATCATTAAAAAAAAAATTGTGGTTTCTTTTTTACCGTTTTTTTTTGCATTTGTTCATTAATATTTTCGATCATTTAAAAAAAAAAAATTGAAAAATTTTTATCACATCGCGAGACCTTTATTTTTTCAAAAAAAAAAAAATCATTTTCGTTAACAATTTTTTTTTCAAAATGTCAGTTGTTGCTATTTGATTAATAAACAATTGTAAAAAAAAAAATTTTTTTTAATGGCACTTTGGACTAAATGGCATAAAATGGCGGACAATTCAAATTTTAAATAACAAATTCATTTGTGTCCACTGGGTTCAATATTTTTGTACCAAAATTTCAGGGTATTTTTGCTATAATAAAAGGAATATTTTCTGAAAGTTTCAAGCCGATCGGTTCACTCAGTCGACCTGTACAATAAAATTTCTCTATAAGTGCGACACAATCGCCATGTTCTTAGAATGCGTACTGCATATTAGAATACGTATTCTGCTAGAGTAGGTAGAATTTTATCTAAGTGACTTATGTCGGAAAATGCATTGGTAAATGGGCAGTATTACCCAACTTCCCCCTACATAATTTTGAGCTGTATTGCGAAAGTTACAGACTTTCAAAAATTGTTTCGATATTATAAGGCTGCAAAGTAATAACGAAAAAAATAAAACGATTTAATTTGCTAAAGATATATTCTATTTTGACATTATTTATTTAATGTATATGTCACACTGAAACACCTTGTTTATTGTTTTTTTTATGTCGCCAAGCAAAAAAATCCATGTTTTTTTGAACCCAAAGGTGCCGACGCCCTTAAGTGATTGGGTGTAGTAGGACACGACGAAACCGGGCGCGAGCTAGTTTAACTAAGTCATGGTCCCACAACCTTGATATTTTAACCGAGAATGTGACAATAATCGGAGTATTTGCACTTCGCGGTAAGTAATTAACGGAAAAAAAGATGGTGAAACTTAGAAAAGCCGGAATCGAAATTACCAAAATAATTAGAAGGAAACTATTTGTTATACGAACGAGTGTTCAGCATAACGTTATGCAAAAACACAGAGCCTCCATTTCTCCTCTAGTAATTACCGTACATTCAAGTCAGGTAATGCTACACATCATAAATAATCGTTTAAGATACTTTGTTGACATAAACAAATCTCTAGAGAACAAGCCGGATTCGCACAAAAAATCAAATTATTAACATCAGACCATTGCCACAGTGTCTCGACTAGTACAAGCTAGCGGGACAATATTATTTCTTCACTTATTTCAATTGTTTATGTATATTCCAGGTATCTTAAGCTATTTTAAGAAAAAAAAAGTTGAAAAATGTGTACTGTATGTGTATTAATCGAAATATGTAGCTGCAAGACGGAAGTGGTTTACTAATGTGTCTCATTTGTTCACTATTGTCGCTAATTGTTCTTTAATTAGCTACATACGTCTACCTACACATTATGTGTGAAAAGCACAATCATGTTTGTTTATAAATAAAATTCTAGGAAAAAAATGAAAATCATAATGATAGTACCCACATTTATTAATTTACAAAATATTATTTCTTTTAAAATAAATTAGTACAATAACAGTATCTATATATCAATTATTTACAATAACAAGGTGTATAAGTAAAAGAAATATAATATTAAATAACTTATATACTAAGGCATGAATTATAAGCAACTACAACACACAATAAAATAAGAATAATAATTACAATAAAAAAATACTTATACCTACTAATCACCATCAGATGAGTCGTCATCACCGCTCTCCCATTCAGTAGAATATTCAGAGAGTAAATAATCCTCCTCATTTAATTGGTGATGATGACTTACTGATGGTGTTTCGGATGGCAATGAAGGTGGGATAATCAACTGCAGAACCTCCGATGGCAAAGAAGTAAATTTTCTTCGCGGTAATTCTCTATACGAGTTGATAACAGGATCAGACGTAATTAAAAGCATTCTCAAAAGATCTGTATTTGTGGCAATACGTGACCGCTTCCTGGTGTGCCGTTCACGGAATCTACGGCAGTCTTTATTTCTTGCCTCCTGGGCTTCTTCGGAGAGTTTTCCAATGGGAAGAAGAAAAGACTTTATAACTTCCGCGCTGTGTACAAGAATTTTATGCACAGTAACGGGCATGGAATACCACGAATACAGATCAAGGTATAATTTTCTAGTATCAACACAAAACTTTTCGAATTCTATATAATTTATGTCATATCCCGATGACAAAGTTCTTAAAATTACATGAAATCTACGTATAAGGTTTACGTCTAATCCTGTAATTTCGCTGCTCAATTCAGCTTTGGAAAAAAATCTACGTGCTGTGTTTCCATCGTTTGTGTTACCATACCCAGGTTTTGGTTTATCTACAATGAGACCCATACGATCTTTAAACACTTTTTGTATCTCTTGTGAGCGTTGCTTCACAATAGCTTTGTCGTTATCTCCCCTGACTTGCCACTTTTTTATTTCTAAACGATAACTGATGTGAAGCAAACATTCAAACGTGCGGATCCACACATGTAAAGTAGATAAACCAAATGCAAGGCGTTCTTCGTTGCTGGGATATTTCTTTGACTCCTCGTTCATAGGGGTGACACCGCAAATATAACACATTTGTGTTGAACTTGTGTCTGTTAAGGCATTGCACACTTTGCCATCAGTCATTGTCAACAACAAATCGTGTTTAACAGAGATTTGAGATCCAGCAACGTTACATAATGTTGGAAGAAGCTGACTTACTTCATCTAAAATTTTAGAAGTTTCTTCTTTCGTAAACTCTTTTGTCTCCTTGGCAAAAATAAACTTAATAGGACGGCAGTATAAAGTAGAGGAAGGTCTTGGATTTTGCCAGATCACAGTTTCGCCATCAAGCAGTCTCAAAGGGACAAATGAGTATACGAACAAAAATTCGTCTGTAGCGTTAGTGTTCTCAAATTTCTGCTTATACGTGCTATGCCCCGAACTCCCATCACAGTCCCATTTGCTTACCAACGTATAATATGAACGAGGTAACACACTTCTAATGACTTCCGTCTGAGCTTTAACTAATCGTTCAGCCGTTTTATCCAAAATCGCGTGAAGTTTAATTTCAGCTCGAGATTCAGTCACAGAAATATATTCGTCAGAAGGACAACAAGAAGCTCTGGACTTACCTAAACTATAAAACGATGGATACACTTGATGTCCCGCTTTCATTGACCATTTTCTTGTTTGTTTATATGAGTGAGAAGTCGATTTCGAGTCCACATAATAAGCTAAAGCTTCGTCTGGTGTTAACTGCCGACTTTGTTCAGAACACTTATTCTTTTCTCTAGTTTCACTGACCGCGACGTTATGGATCTGTTTAGCAACACTTCGATGCCCTTTTTTTCGAGTAGCTAACTCAGCTGCTGTAATAAGCTCACTTGCACTTCGCGATTCCAAAAGATCTTCTACTCTCCGTCTCTTCGTTTTCGTTGATGAGTCTTCAAATGATTTTCTGGGTCGCCCTACGGAAAGAGCCGCTGATGATGTTGAAGTGCACGGCTGGTTAACACACATCTTTATTTCGATTCCGGATCCCTCTAACCAATCTTTATGTTTGATTAGAAACATTTCTTTGTTGTTGATATTTTCATTTTGAGTCGTTTTAGAGAATCGTCAGAAACATCAGACATATTGAATTTTTCACTTATTGAATAAAAAATGCCACTGTTTCGTTCAGTTTTGTCATGTTTTAGCCATTCTTCAAAAAACTCCATTTTCGTCATAGTCACGACTCGTTCTGAATAAAATAAAATAATTTTAGTTTCGGGCCTTTTCGGGGTCTATAATATATATGAATCTGTCCCTGAATGTTGTAGGTATTACATATAGAAAAATCTAGGTGGATATATGTGGATAAAAAAAATTGCTACTTTTAAAGTTTACAATTAATGTAAAATTTGCTGGATTTATCTATACATTTACAAATTGATATTACACCAAAAGTATACATATTTTTTATAAAAATATAAGTCATAATAGAGTACATACCTTCAACAGAATATTCCATCACAAAAAACTCGTTTCACTTTGCTACCAATTTTAAAATATGTTATCACAAGTGTGCATAAAATGCAACTGATTTGCAAATGAAAATGACCTCTCTTATAAGAGTTACTTTGACCCCCTGATAAGATACCTTTATGAGGTGATAAACAAATTAATTCTTGGAATTCGTTAAATGGAGGGGGTTGTTTACAAGTCGTTATCAGTGGTTCCTGGAAATTACGTCATGAATATTGTCCCGCTAGCATGTTCTTGCCGAATCACTGTGATAGAAAAAATGTAGAGAATACGTGTCTGTGGTAATGTGCTTCATAGACTATAACTAAGCCTTTGATTTTGTCAACTGGAATAGGCTTTGGGAGATACTAGAGCAAAAGGGTGTTCCTCAGGATCTGATTAAACTGATTAAAAACCCCTACTTGGACAGCACTGCAGTGGTGAAAATAAACAATGCAACATCTGATCAATTTCATCCTAGCCGAGGTGTGAGACAGGGCTCTATTCTGTCTCCTGCATTGTTTAATGTTTATGATGAATTTATAATGAAAATTTCTTTTTCATTCTAAAGCGCTCCAGGAGCGGCATGTGTGCGGAAAAAGCGATTCACGTTGCTCTTGAATCGCTGTAAATTGTACTCGGTGGGAAACACAGAGGTCCATATAAAAGACTGCTTGAAAAGCGTTGTACGTGGAGTAACAAGCTGAACCTCATACGGATGTGAAGCATCAGCGCGTGTATTTCTAATATGCACCGCTCTGGGAGGAATTAAGCGGGCTACATCCTTCGAACACTTTCCATGAATATACTTGTAGAACAGACTCAAGTCGCCAACATTGGATGTTCCAGCGAATCAAGGCCGCCGGTCAGTTCCGGGTCTCCAATCCAACAAATGCAGTGTGTGTTTGGGAGCGGATTCCCAAACATGGGAGCAGTATTCCATAGTTGGTCGAATTTAAGCTTTGTAAAGAATTAACAGTTATTGTGGAGTGTAAAGCTTTCTGGTTCGAAAACTTTTGAGAAGCTCTCCTTGCTATGCCTGCCACATGTTCATACCAAGACATATTTGCTCCCAAATTAACGCCAACAAATTGAGTGACGATGCTAGGGGAATGGAGTGCCCCGACATGACTATGTCGGGTTCAGCAACGCTAACTTTTTGAGAAAAAACTGCCGCCTCGGTTTTTGTAGCGTTAAATTCCACTTGGTTACTATTATCTCAAGATAAAATTTCTTCCAGATCTTTGTTAAGTTGAACGACCTCCTGCTGTCTGCGGATATTCGCCTGAGTAGCTGATGTCTGAGCGTTCAAGAGGTAAGCGTAATGTCATCTGCAAAGCTGTAGATTGGATTCCCGGTCTTTTCCAGCAGGTCGTGAATGTAAATGAGAAAGAGAGTAGGGGACAGTATGGACCCTTGGGGCACACCGGCGTTGATAATGAAGGTGTTAGAAAGAAATCCGTCGACCGCCACTTCTAAAGAACGCTCTCTGAGAAAATATGAGAGCCACAAACAGAACTTTTCAGAAATACCATAAGAGCGTAGCTTAGACAAGAGTCCATCGTGCCAAACACGGTCGAATGCCTTGGATATGTCAAGAGCAACCGCTCGAGATTCTCCAAAGTGTTCAATTGCGTTGTTCCAAACATGCGTCACATAAGTCAGAAGATCTCCTGTTGATCTATGTTTACGAAAGCCATATTGGTGATTGCTAATAATGTTGAATCCTTTAAGATATTTTAGAAGATGCTGATCGATAGCCTTTTCCATGATTTTCGATATTATTGAAAGCAGTGCGATTGGTCGGTAGTTATTTAGCAAGGTCTTTTTTAGGTATCGGCTGAACTGAGGCACATTTCCAGCAGGAAGGAAATATTCCCTTTCTGTAGGATAGGTTGAAAAGTCTACAAAAAACTGGTGTTAGTTGCCTCGCACAGTTTTTGAGAACCATGGCAGGTATTCCGTCAGCGCCAGAAGCCTTTTTGGTGTCTAGCTTCATTAAAATACGCTTTATGATTCGCTGTCTGAAGGCAACATCGGGCATCCTTGACTACAGTATGGGAATAGTAAGTGGTATTTTTCCTTGGAAATCGACAGTAGAATGTGAAGCAGAGAGTTCAGCCAACAAGTTCGCTTTCTCAACAGGTGTGGTTGCAATGGAATTATCTGGCCGTGTGAGTGGTGGTATGGTGGATTTGGTGGTGGTGGTGGTGAAAATGCGCTAAACGAATGGGATGGTGGAATCCTAATAGGAGGTGAGCGAATGAACAACTTGCATTGCGCTCTCCAAACAGATGGAAAGATGACATCAGGAGAATTTGTTGTAACTGAATACAAATGGCCCAGGATAGAGAATGGGAGAGAGGCTTATGTTCAGCAATGGACGCGAATAGCTGATTGATGATCAATCCTATCTGTAACTCCTTTCACATGCGGTAATATGACTCTACTTTGGTTGAGGCCTCGTTCTTCTGTCCTTGTCTGTGGATGTCGCTGCCTTGCAAATGCTCTCTGTATGAATTGATTTTTTTATCCGTTTTGCTTAAGGGCCCTAATAATTTGTGTAATTTCTTGCTGTCTCGTGTCTGATTTGGTGAGTCGGTATGATCTCGATACGAGGGTGTTGGCTACTGACTGGATTTGGGATGGATAAAGTGTGAACCAGCGTTTAAATATCTGTTTGTGTGGGTGGACTTCTGGTAGATTGAGTACTGAAGTTACGAGTTACGAGTTACGAGTTATGAATCCATCAAGGAAAGGGAGGCTTTTTTTTTTCTACTTCCAAAATGAACTGTATCCGGTGGTGGATTCTGTGTAAATGTGTCATCAACATATCACTTATAAAGTTTCGGTTTGAGTGGTGAGTTTTTGAGGGCCTCTGTTTCAAAATACATCATATAGAGGTTAGCTATTACTGGTGAAAGAGAAGATCCCATGGGCGCTCCATATGTTTGTTTGTATATCTTACTGTTGAAGACAAAATAGGTATTTTTTTAGACAGTGGTCCCATAGTTCTACAACGTGAGCTGAAAAATTCTCTATCACTGATATTTTATCGAGTGCTTCATCCTCGAGAATACTGGAATAAAGTGAAACAATATCTAGACTCTCCAGAATGTCATTTTCCTCTAGTCGAATGTCTCTGATTATGTTCGTGAAGTGTTCAAAGTTTTTGATGTATGAATCAGCACTTTCAACGGTTGGTTGCATGATCTTTGACAGAAGTTTTGGGTAGGTGAGGTCATCGCGCTAACAATAGGTCTAAGGTTGACATTGAGCTTGTGTATCCTTGCAAATGTGATTTTGCCGAAACGTCGTTCAAATTCATTGTTAGACAAACGGATTGAAACCCGGAATTTTAAAGTATTAAAGATAAAGTCACAGTCAAAAGAGAATTTTAAGAAAAGTTTCTCTATGCCGGTGGGACTAACCCTTGATCTCAGGGTATACACTTCTGCACTTTACCAACTAAACCTCTGCATCAGCGTACCTTGGCCTGATGTAATCTGTTTCAGCGTTTTCCACCACCTCAAATCCCAGCTTAATTCCCTTGGCATCACTGAGGCATTGGCATCATCAGTAAACAAACTCAACCTGTCAACATTGTTAATGAAGTGAAAAATATATGAAAATTTAATTACGGGAATACTATTAAAAATGAAGTAAAAATACAAAAAATTTAAAAATCAGGCAATACGCAATACGAACAATACATAGTAATAATAAATAATAATAAAAATAACTCTTTTGTAAATATTCACACTCATTAGAGTACAAACATCTTCCTCATTTCATAAACATTTGGTGCAACAATTTTGGCAAATACACGATTATTCAACTAAATATTTTAATATAAGATTGCTTCATTTATTCTCTAGAGAATTCTCTGTATTGTTTGCTAACGTGGTTTACGTTACGCAAGCAGAAATATTCGCAAAAATTCACCGTAACTTTTTAAATTATAGGTGATTGAATCTGAAGTGGGAACGAAAAAATTAACAAACATTACCACTAACTCATCCAAGAAATTAGTTAGGAGGAAGTACTTCCGTATTTTTAGTATCATATTGTGTTAACCTTCTTATTAAAATAATAATTTGATACAAACATTCCTAAAGACTTTTTAAATTAATCCGTCAATGAAGAAACTTAAAAATGCCTGTAAAACAATCTTTTACATCTCTTTCCCATACAAAAAAACATTTTGAAATGAATAAAAAAGATTCATCAGTTTAATATTTTCCAAAGTTTTTTTTCAGCATTGTTCAAGCGTAAATCGATTCATTTCGTACAGAAGAGGTTTAACATTAAATGTTTGTCGATGTTTTAGACGCATTCGTGTTGACACCATCAAAAGAACACATAGTTTAACAAAAAACAGTTGGCCCACCCTTTAATAACAATTTGCCAGAATACACATAAATTCTCATCTATAGCTTATTGACCGCATACTTGTTCCTTCATATACATTCGAATAACAAGTGCTCATACAAATATCCACAAACAGCAGAAAATTGTTCAAAGATCTCGGAGAACTGTACTGAGAATACAATAACAAAGTAGAACTTCATGTTGCAAAAACTTTTCTTTTCTAAAATAAGTTAACGTTCAAGACTGCGCGACTTGACTCATGCAACCCATACTAAGAAGAGATCTTACTTGGTCGGACCATCTTGTTGGGGACCATCCCCTTGAACTTCTACCTTCTACCTTCCCCGTTACTACAATCCACTCCACATCCACTTTCCCCATAATGTGACCAAAATATTTCAGGTAGTATCTATTAATTCTATTTGAAAGTCGGTCATTTATACTAAGCTCTTCGAGAATAGATACGTTAATACGGTGTTCGTTATATAATACTCTGAGGATTCTTCGATATGCCCACGTCTCAAACATATCGATTCGTCTTTTGTCAGCTTCTTTAATGGTCCATGTTTCCGATGCGTAAATTGCTGTGGGGAATATAAGGCTGGATAGTAACACAGGCCAACAAAAAAAATATTTGTAAAAACTTTTTAAACCAATACATCTAAGTGATATGTATTTTTGGGTGCTGAAACCGTATCTGGTATCAGTTTTTTTGTATCACCCACAGTTCTTTCACAATAGAACATCGATTAAATTTCAAAATTGGGAAAAAAAATCCTCTTCCTGCTTAACAAACTGAGCAAACTGTTGATCTCTTGTTCTATAATGGTAAATAGATGTTCCAGATTCCAATAAATGTTTTTCTTTTAGCCTAGAACCAAGCAATTCTGTTTTTTCCTTAGTCAAAACCAAATCTCTCACTAAATCATTTAACTCAGCTTGTGTAAACAACTGTGGTTTTAAATTTTCTAGAGAACATTGAAATTCATCATCATCCGGTCGACTTTCATTAAATTCGGGACTGGACTGTAAAACGTCATCAATAGACTGAGGTGGCTCAGGGACAGGAAGTCCCGGTCCATATCCTACCGGCCGATTAGCTGAAGTAAAGTTAGGATAGCCAATTACTTTCTTATTTTTGGAGTAATATCCAGAAACATCAACGCTGCAAAAATAACAATTATTTGAATGATTTTCTTGTTCTCTCCATACCATGGGTACTGCAAATCTAAAAGCTTTCTTTTCTTTCTTATACTATTTCCTAAGATCCTCGACACAAACATAACATACTTTGTGAGGAGCTCAACATTTTTCTTGATTACCGATTTCCACACCAAAATATGCAAAGTATACTTTTTTTTACAAAGTCAGTCATGTTTCTTCGATGTTTTTTAACTACAAACTCACCACGTATAACAAAAAGTGTTGGGAAAGTTTTTACAACCACGATTACCCATACTTGGAGTGTGAATTAAATCACATGGGTTAAACACTGCAATGCGAGGTTATATTAACTGGAAAAAAAAACAGCTGTGACATTTATCGGAACTGCCAACCTAATAACATTTGATTTTACTGCCAACCTTATAAAATTCTGATTTTATTGCCAACCTTATAAAATTCTGATTTTATTGCCAACCTAATAACATTCGAATGATAATAAATAAAGTTTTCACATTTTGAATATTAAAATGTGAAAAATTGGTCGGTGATACGACTTTTTTATTATTATTCTCGGACTGAGCACACCCAAAAACATAGGAATCAGGTAAAATTATTAAAAAAGTTTTTTCATCGTTGGCCTATGTAACCTTAACTTTGTGTTTTTTGTGACAGCTGGATATTTCGAGATCTTAGTGAGTTTGATCGTCGAGTTTCTAGCCATAGCCAAACGTCTTCTTAGTTCTGCTTCACAGCCACCATTGTTAATTATGAGGAATCCCAAATAGTTAAAATGGCCTACAACAGTGAAACCAGCAATTTCATTTATGTGCGACAGATCTTCATTACGACTAACTATCATTAGTTTGATTTTCGCTGCGGATGTATTATGGCCCTAAAAAAGGAAAGGGAACAGGATAAACGGAGTAACCTCCACTTGTAGGCAGTAGTAACAATACAAAGAAATTTCTAGAAAGAAAGGAGATAAGTCTTTTCTATACTACTCATTCTACTTTGCAAACATAAATAAATTATATTTGTATTTTTTCTTGAGGATCCGATTTATTTAAAAGTAGTCATGAACGAACAGCATGAAGCCACCTTTCCCAAAACGATTGGTTCAGCTTTAAATAGATTATTCAAATAATATCTTAATTTTACCTAACCTTTAACATGCCACATCTATCATCACACAATTTGTTTTTATATTTATTACTGTTACTATTAAAATCATAAATAAATTTTATGTGCTTTGATAATAAGTGGCTATGAACTAATTTTAATACTTATCGGGTTTGAGGGCGTGCCGTTGCAATTATTTTAATTAGATAATTAATTAAACATGATCTCGAGTAAATTATGGAATTTATCTAGCTCATTTTTAATTTGAACAAAACCCTGCCTTTGGGTCGACCTTTAAATAATTTAGCGGAGTAAATTAAGATATGAAGAAATTTGTAATTTTGTGCGAGCGTTCTCAGAGAAACTATAAACAGAGTAAACATAAAACACTTGAAAACAATCACTAAAGGCTATTACGTTGATTTATTTAACCGTTTCAATGGTGAAATCGAGAGAAAAAGTCACATTTAGCGAAGAAGAAAGTATTGTGTCACCAAGATAATGTACCAGCTCACTGGTTCATAATATTGATGGTGAAATTGGACCAATGGGCTATGAATTGCTTTCTCGTTCGCCGTATTAACCATGTCTGGCCCCCAGCGATTATTATCTTTTTCCATATTTGGAAATGTAGATCCAAGGAAGTTGAATGGGAAACTGAGGCTTATTTTAGAGAGCTCGTACTATATGAAAAGTATCTAAAGATTACTGGAAGGAGCGTATCGCTCTTGCAGGAAACTATGTTAAAGAATAGAATCAATTTTTATCAAAAACATTGTTCTTGAAGTATTTTACAAGTACATACTGTTTCTATGTGCACCTACTAAACTTTTCATTGCTGAGCTAACACAGAACTTAGATACGAGGAGTAGCTTTTGTAGAAATGCTATAATGATATGATAGAATTACTACATTGTCTAAAAAGAGTCGTGAAATAAAAATTTTCTTTTCAGATTTCGGACAATTTTGACAGATATTATGATATCTCAACCGATATCCTACAAATTATAGAAGTATGCAATTCGTCAGAGAAGACACCACTGTTTTCTTAAGTTCATTTCTCTTGGGAGCGTTGGAAACAACGTAAAGTAAGTTTTACCAACATTCCATAATATAACTTATAGTGTTTTAACTTTTAATTAAAACGTTTTAAATATTTGAATGTCTGTCTAAATTATCTGTTTTCAAATATAGATATATAGAAGTTATTTCAACGTGATATACTATAATGTTAATTTAGTAAGAATACATTTCACTCCATGATATATATATATATATATATATATATATATATATATATATATATATATATATATATATATATATATATAAATTTAATGTTGTAAGTTGCAAAAGTTTTATAATTAAATAATGATAAATATTAGTTTTTTTTTTAAATTATTTTTAAGTTATTAAAAAGTTTCCTGTGGATTTTTAAATGTTAGCACGCGTATTGGGAATCCTGAAGATGAGAACATATTTCCCGAAAGCCTGACTGTCTCAGTAAAGAGTCTTCTTCTTCTTCTTCTTCTTCCTACGTTAGGACCATGTCCTGTGTTCACTTCAAACACTTCAAAGATTTCCCAGAAACAATTGCGATGATGAAGACCAGCTCTCATACCATCTTATTGATGGTCTTCCAAGCGGTCGAGGTGTGTTTGGTCGCTTCTCTTTTACAACCTTAGCCAACCGATCATTTGGCATTCTGTCCACATGGTCTCTCCATTCTCTTCTCCTATTCCTTGCCCATCTCACCACATCCTGTATTTCACACATTTCCCTTATTTCTTCACATCTCTTCCGGTCATATAAAGTATGTCCTGTTATCGATCTAAGTGTTCGCATTTCTGTTGTTCTTAGGAGTCGTTTTGTTATTGTGTTCTCCGCTCTGGTTTCTATCGCGTACGTCATGATCGGTCTTACGCATGTTTTGTATATTCTTACTTTGCTCCTGGTGCTCATATATTTATTTCTCCAAATTATATCTCTTAAGTATCCTAATATTAATGATGCCTTTGTTTTTTGAGTTTTTACTTCCTCCTTAAGGTTCCTGGTACTTGTTATGTTTGCCCCTAGATATCTGAAGGACATCACTTGTTCTACACTCTGATCATAAATCGCGAGTTTGCATCTTTTCGGTTCTTTAGATATTGTAAGGGATTTTGTTTTCTTTATAGATATTTGCATATTAAACACTTTTGCTGTTTGTTGGAACTTATGTAGGAGTCTCTGTAAGTTATCTTCGTCTTCTGATATGATTACTGCATCATCGGCGTAGCATATTATTTTTATTTCTTTGTCTCCCAATCGATATCCTCTCCCAGTTTTCTTTACTTCGTTTATTATTTCATCCATTATGATGTTAAATAAGATTGGGCTTAAGCTATCTCCTTGTCTGATTCCGGTTGTCATAGGTATTTTATTGCTTAATTTATTTACCACTCTTACATATGTGTAGTTGTTGATGTTCAACTCTTCGATAGTTTTTATTATATTCGGGTGAATTCCCCTTTTTCGTCGTAGGGTTATGACATCAGTTAACCGTACCGTATCGAATGCCTGGGTAAGATCAATGAAACACATAAAGGCTATCTTATTAAACTCTATGGCTTTTTCTGTAATTTGGCGGATTATAAATATGGCGTCTATAGTAGACCTGTTCTTTCTGAACCCTTGCTGTTCTTCACAGATTCCGGTTAACATTATTTCTTCTGCTAAAATTTTAGTGAACACTTTTAGTACCGCACTCATTAAGCTGATACCTAGATAGTTTTTTGGATCTGTCCTTTCTCCTTTTTTGAAAATTGGTATCAAGATGCTTTCTTTCCGTTCGGATGGTATAATCTTGGCTGTGAGTATTTTGTTAAAGAAAATCTGTAATTCTTCTAGTAATTTATCACCTCCATATTTGATCATTTCCTTCTTAATTTCGTCCATGCCCGGGGCTTTTCTGTTTTTTAGTTTCGCTGCCATGTGCTGTATTTGATTCAAGGAAATGGTCCTATTTGGTTGTGCAACATTTTTATCTTCATGCTGTATTTCCTGTGTTAATGAATTGGTTTCTGATGGACTATAGAGTTTTTCGAAATATCTTTCCCATTCTTCCACCGTAATTTTTGTATTTTGTATATACTCATTTATTGTTTTTTTCTATTTCTCAGTAGATTCCATATTTTTTTTTGTCCTCCGTACAGATCATGTTCCATATCGTTCGAAAATTTCTTCCAGTGCTCTCTTTTGATTCTCTGAATATTCTCGTTGACCCTGTTTCTTACATTTTCATAATCATTGTATGTTATAGCATTGGATCTGTATTGTAGGTACGATTTTCTTTTTTCTTCAGCTAATGTCTTAACTTCTTGTTTGAACCAAGGCTTTGTGTTTGGTTTTCCCCCCTTTCTTTATAGTCCTTCTTCCAAATGCTTCTTCTGCTGCTTCTAGCATATTAGTTTTTAGTTTTATCCATGCCGTTTCCACGTCATCGGACTCTCGAATATAATTTGTGGCTATTTTTTCTGTTAACCTTTGTTGATATAGATATTTGGATGAGTCGTCGGATAGAGATTCTATATTTATTTTGCTTATTTGTTCGACGGGTTCGCTACGAAGTCGTTACATGGTTGTTCGTATTTTTGCTATTACAAGATGGTGATTCGTTCCAGCATTGGCGGAAGCTAAAGTTCTCACGACCTGTATTCTTGTTGAATGAATATTTCTATTTGTGATTACGTAATCAATTGTTGATCTTTGTCCACGTGTATTTTCGAAGGTGTATTTGTGTTGTGGTTTATGTGGATAAAAGGTGTTGTTAATTCTAAGTTCATTTTGTATACATAGTTGTATCATTTGTTCACCACTATCGTTTATAGTTTCTTCGTTGAATCGATTTTTGATGCCAGGTATAACTTCATCACCAATTCTTGCATTAAAATCCCCTAGAACTATTATTTCATCATCACTAGGTATGTCGTCTAAAACTGTTTGTAGGTTCTGGTAAAATAGGTCTATCTCTGTTTGAGGTTTGCTTGTATCAGGTGCATATATACTTATTATGATTTTTGTAGTTCGATCGTCACTTGTAGTAGTCTGTCGTTAATATATTTTTTGCTGTCTTGGTTTTCAAATCTTTCATGTAGCAGTATGCCAACCCTGGATGCAGCTCTTTCATTTTTTTCTTTGCCACTGTATATCAGTATGTAGTTTTCATATTTGCTGTTTCCTTTGCCTGTTTTTTTGGTCTCCGAGAGTGCACATATGTCTAATTTATGTCTTTTTATTTCAAGTATGATTTCTTGGTCTTTGTTGTTAAATGATGTTATGTTCCAACATCCAATTCTTAGTAAAGGTTTCTGTATGCGTTTAGTCCTTATTCTCGCCAGGTTGTCAACACCCCAAAACTCTGGTATAAGAATATATCTTTGAATTGTGATACTTCAGAAATTATTGATATCTACTGGTTTATTTTTCATCCGAATTAACGATCTTAAATCGGTTTTTTAAAAATATCTTTCCTCATTACGCAGGTTCAGGTTTTGACAGGAGTGGCATTTATACAATCTAAAAATCACTAAAAAACTTCAAAATGGCCGAAATACGTTTTCCTCGCTAATTTTAATTTATAATAATTTTATGATCTTAATAATTGCTAATTATGTTTCTCTTATATTCTAATAATTAAATAAATAAAGTAGTGGCCGATTGTATGAATGTATATGTATAAGAATAAGTTCTGCATTAATTATTGTTTAAAATCATCTGTTAACACTTCCTTTCCTGCAGTTGATATAGATCAGATTCTCATTCAACAGAGAACCACTTATAAATATTCAGCAAGTATTCTTTTAGCTAATAACTCCGATTTAAAAAATGTAAATAAATTATGGTAGGCTTTCCTACTCTTCTTCCTTTGAAAGTACGGTTCAGGGGGTACTCTGACTTATGAGAGTTCTTTTCTATATCTTCCAGGTCCTGAAGACGATGTACGATTTGGCATCGAAAGCTCGATATTAGAATAAAACCACAGTTACTAAAAACTTTAAGACCTTTTTGTTCACTCTGTAATCCTAAGGACTAATCTAAACCCTTTTTCGGCTCATTTGGCATTTTCAAGTGCTCTTGCTGCTGCTGCTGCTCGATACTGTGATCTTGCTGCTACTGCCGCTCTAAGCCAACTGAGTTCAAATTCATTGTTAGACGAACGGATTAAAATCCGAAATTTTAATGTATTACATATATATATATATATATATATATATATATATATATATATATATATATATATATATATATATATTTAAGCCGTGCGAGTTTTCTTTTATAGTTAGGTAGATAATTTAAAATCGCCGTTGTTGTATTTTTAATAGTGTATTTTAATTAATAAACCAAAATGATCATGCACCAGGACTAAGCAATTTTTCGTTCTAGCCGTTTGAATAATCAAAATTTATTTTGTTAGGAAATAAGAAACTATAGGACATTATTTTTTTTTGCTAAATATCTTACCCTTCAACTACACTGCATTTTAATAGTTATTATAATAGCAACGAGTGAAATATTAGTTGTTTACGCAACAAGATCAACAAGTGATATTTTGCAGAACTAGCAAATATTAGGACTTCGCCTAACCTTTACGTTAGTTTTTTAGTCCATGCGTATAAACTATTAAAAATAAAAACTAAACAAATAATTATTGAAACGTCAAAAAGTCACAAGATTGATATAAAATAATGACATAATCCTTCATTGCATTGGTGACGTTATGCAAGGATTACTACTTTATTTTATAATTTACTCTTGTAGACGTTTTTAATGTCATAAATATATTTTCCGAGCTGGTGCGTAAAACTCTACTTTATATCTTTACAACTTAAAATCAGACAGTAATTATTTTCAATGGACAAAAAAGAGATGTTATTTATTGATTTAAAATTATTAATTAGATCAGTCTAAAGTTGTAAATTAGATTATACAGAAAACATGTTTCATAATCTTGACATTTTTCTTCCATTTCCTGTTTTCATACTTTAAATATTCCTATTTATATATACTCATAATTGTATCTGTAGGGGAGCCAAGGGGACCGATGGAGGCCTAGCTCCCTCCCATACTTATGGATGTAGAAAATAGCACCCTTGAGAAACAGAGCTTTTTTCAATAATGATTCTCTTTTTTAAAATGTTCATTTTCCGAGAATCCATTTATAAAATTTGGTATTGGAAAAAATCTAATCTTTCAAAATTTTTGAGGATCTGGTTTCACCTTCCGATTATCATTTGGCT
Organism: Pachyrhynchus sulphureomaculatus; assembly: GCA_019049505.1. Taxonomy (NCBI): domain Eukaryota; kingdom Metazoa; phylum Arthropoda; class Insecta; order Coleoptera; family Curculionidae; genus Pachyrhynchus; species Pachyrhynchus sulphureomaculatus. Next base: position 231,955,737 of record CM032446.1, on the reverse strand, counting down.
TTCCTGGTGATCGAATGGCGCCACCCCCTCTATAAGCAATTTCGTCTTTAGTATTGTATTTTTTTTCCTTAAAGCAGCGCCATTTGTATCTATATGCCCTCTCATGTATTTTGAACCTGATTATGCCTTTAATTTTTACATATATATATATATATATATATATATATATATATATATATATATATATATATATATATATATATATATATATATATATATATATATATATATATATATATATATATATATAGGAGGAGAGTAGTCTTGACCGACTAGTTAAACAGTAAACTTGAAATTCTTGGGGTAAGCGATCATGGGAATAGGGCTAAAAGGTTTTTGATACAGTTTTAGGTACGCCAAGCTTTCGAAAATATTTTATTTTCTTCTTCAGGGCTGCAATTACAGTGGACTACCACTTTTCTAAGGTTTGTAACAGAAAGCAACCTAAACTGTTAACCTAAATTATTAACATCAAAACGTCTTACTGCTAAGTGGTGCTTTTTTGGATAATTCCTTTCAACAAAAATCCACATTATTATTAATATTTATTAGGAAAACATGAGAAAATTTAGACAAAAATACTTTTAAAGAATATAAAAAAATAGTTTAGTCCATTTTGTTACGTAATGTGGTACGAACAACTGTGCTTTGAAGGTGACTTTATTTAAAAAATTTTATATATAATTTATAAAATCATCTTAGAAGCACACAGTGTATGGTACACATAACAAAATAGAGTAAACTATTTTTTTATATTCTTTAAAAGTATTTTTATCTAAATTTTCCTATGTTTTCCTAATAAATATTAACACTAATGTGGATTCGTGTTGAAAGGAATTATCCAAAAAAGCACCACTTATCAGTAAGTAGTTTTAATGTTAATAATTTAGTTAGTAAACCTTAGAATACTGATAGTCTGCTGTATTTGTAGCCCTGAAAAAGAAAATAAAATAATTTCGAAAGCTTGGCTTAGCTAAAAATGTGTCAAAAACCTTTTAGCCCTATTCCCATGACCGCTTACCTCAAAAATTTCAAGTTTGCTCTATATATATATATATATATATATATATATATATATATATATATATATATATACGAGGCTGGTTTGAAAATTCCGTGCAAAGTCCGAGAGATGGCACCACCGGCGCGTATCGAGGTCATGTTTAGTTAGTAGCATCTCTTGAATGAACGCACACCAAGTTTCAGCCATATTGGTCTATTTCTTTGTGTTTGGCATTCGTGTGAATCAAGGAAGTCGAGTGATTTTCAAGAAATGGACGAAAAAGAATTTCGTGTGGTGATTAAACATTACTTTATGAAAGGCAAAACGCCTCAGAAGACTAAAGAGAAGCTTGATAAACATTATGGTGACTCTGCACCTTCGATTAGAACAGTTTATAAGTGGTTTCAAAATTTTCGGACTGGCCATATGGGCACAAGTGACGCTGAACGTTCTGGACGGCCTGTGGAGGTTACGACTCCAGAAATCATTGATCAAATCCATGATATGGTGATGGATGACAGAAGAGTTAAGGTGCGTGAGATTGCTAGTGCTGTGGACATCTCGACTGAACGGGTACATAATATTTTGCATAAACATTTGGACATGAGAAAGCTATCCGCAAGATGGGTGCCGCGATTGCTCACGCTTGACCAAAAACGGAATCGTGTGAAGTGTTGCAAGGATGGTTTGCAGCTGTTCCAGAAGAATCCGGAGGACTTTAAGCGTCGTTTCGTCACTGTGGATGAAACATGGATACATTACTATACTCCTGAGACCAAACAACAATCTAAACAATGGGTTACCAAGGGGGAATCTGCACCAAAAAAAGCGAAGACCGTTCCTTCGGCCGGAAAGGTTATGGCGACTGTCTTTTGAGATTCGCAAGGGATAATCCTCATCGACTATCTGGAAAAGGGTAAAACTATTACAGGTGAATATTATTCATCGTTATTGGACCGTTTGAAAACAGAGCTGCAAGAAAAACGCCCACGATTGGCCCACAAGAAAGTCCTTTTCCATCACGACAACGCACCAGCACACACCTCAGCAGGTGTGGTCGCAAAATTAATGGAAATAGGATTCCAACTCGTTTCACATCCCCCCTATTCTCCAGACTATATATATATATATATATATATATATATATATATATATATATATATATATATATATATATATATATATATATATATAAGACGATTTGGTTCTAGGGCATTTTTTTTTATAGTTCGAAAAAATTCAAAAATTTTTATATGTACATCCAAGAAAAATCAAGAAAAAAAACTCTAAAGAATGTTTCAAGAAGAAATATATATATATATATATATATATATATATATATATATATATATATATGTATATATATAGTAATATAAAAGTTTTTGGTCTAGCTACTTAAAACAGTTTTTTTTGCAAAATTCGACTGTATTCATCAATGTAGTCTCCTTTAAGAGCGATACAATCAGTCCAATGCTTTTCTAACATTTTTATACCTTTCTTGTCGAAGGATTTGTCTTCAAAATAAGCCTCAGTTTTGGCGATAACTTCTTCACTGGAGTCAAACCCCTCTCCCGCGAGCATTTTTTTGACGTCTGCGAATAGATAATAGTCGCTGAGGGCGAAATCTGGAGAATACGCTTGATGAAAGAGCACTTTTTCTTATTCATTTGGGACCGTTTCTTTGTGATTTCTGCCTTCAAACGCACCAATAAGTTTATATAATATTCGTTATTGATGGTTTTTCCCTTCTCAGTATAGTCGATGAAAATTATTCCATACGGTTCCCAAAATACAGAGGCCTGAACCTTCCCAGCGGACTGTTATGTCTTTGGTCACTTGGGGCGGCTTTCACCGGTTGCTGTCCACTCAGCTGACTGCTGATTTGATTCCGGTGTGTAGTGTTGGATCCATGTTTCATACATTGTCACATATCGCATGAAAAAATCCTTTTTATTGCCCTTAAACAGATCCAAACAATGCTCAGAATCATCAACACGTTGTTGTTTTTGGTCTACTGTGAGCAAACGCGGTACCCATTTCGAATAGAACTTTCTCATGCCCAAATTCATGCAAAATATGACCAACACGTTCTTTTGATATCTTTAGCGTATCGGCTATCTAACTCAATTTCACTTTACAATCATCAAAAACAATTTTGTAGATTTTTTTTTTGTGTTTTCCGGTAGGCGTCCAGAGCGTTCAGCATCATTTGTACCTGTACGACCGCGTTTAAATTCAGCGTACCAGTAAATGATGAGTAATTTTCCAGGGGCAGAGTCCCCCTAACACTTATCAAGCCATTGCTTTGCTTGAACGGTATTTTTTCCTATTGTTTTGAGAATATCAAAAATAGTGTCACTAAAACCACTGTAACTTGTAAACGAATCGTCGAAATGTCATGAAATTTTGACACGTATCGTTTGGAGGTTGATACTTTCTAAAAATCGTATAGATTTTTTGAAAAGGGCGACATCTATGTGTCAAGCCAAAAACTTTTCGGCCTACGTGTGTGTATATATATATATATATATATATATATATATATATATATATATATATATATATATATGTATATATATATATATATATATATATATATATATATATATATATATATAGGTAGATTTATGTATATATATATATATATATATATATATATATATATATATATATATAGTTAATTTCTAATCTCAATTCTGAGCTACAATAAATTGTAACACCTATTCATTTTTATAAGATTATTATTCCAAAGTCGTAAATTAAGATAAAAATAACATGTTCTAAAATTCTGACATAAAAATAATTAATCAATTTTCTTGAATATAGGAAGTGATGAAATGTTAATCAAAGTGTGGGAACAACTATTAAAATAATATTAGTTTAATAGTTTAACCACTTTATTTGTACATGTTTCCTTTTTAAGGAAATCAAAATGACTAAAAATATTCACATACACTTAGCTTTAAGTAAGATTTAAAATGAGAAATTGTCTTGCAGGAGTAGTTTAGAAGGGCTTAAAGTCTCCTAAGTCTTCTTAATTTAAGTAGTCATCTTCAAGCAATGAAATGACTGTTAACCGATTATTAATTATAATAATTTAGTACTTTGCCAACTATTTTATTTTGTTATACCTACTCGTAGATTGATAATGCGGTTAAATATCTAGGAAATGGCAGGAAGTTTGTTAAGCGGCATGCCTGTTGGTAGGCATGATTATTGTAGTAGTTGTGTTCAAAGTTTCAGACAGATTTAACGCGCAGTTTTTTTATCGGCAGCTATCGTAAGTAATCGGTGAATAAAGCCGAGCATCATGCATCGTAAAACCTTTTTTAAAAAAAAAAGTAGGCTACGGCCAGATAGAAATTGAACTAAAGAAAGTTCATGGAGATTCTGAACGCCTGATTGAGGTTTCTTTTGAAGAAATGGTCTATAAAATTTATGGCATCGTGATGGAAGATCGCTGCGTTCAGCTTCATGAAATTGCTGAGATGGTAGGCATCTGATTTGAACGGGTACATAATATCTTGCATGAGGTGCTAGCCTTTCTTGACTTCAAATCAAAAATGTACGCAAAGGGCATTTTAAAATCATATTTAGAAAAGTTGCAACGTAATCTGAAGGGCTTCTGGCATTGTTTTATGATTGTAGATGAAACAGCAGTCAAAACATTGTGTTGGCGAAAGGAAAAGTGCACTAAAAAAAGTTGCTTTTATCAACAGGAAAAGTTATGGTAACTGTTTGTTAGGACTCAGTAGGTATCATCATGATTGACTATTTGGAAAAGGATAAAAGAGTGATCAGCTCTTATTACATAACGTTACTACACCATTTGCATAGTGAGTTGAAGAAAAAGCGACCAAGGTTACCACGCAAAAAGTACTCCTCCACCAGGACTATGCGTCTGCTTACACATCGGCTATTGCAATGGCACAAGTGCACGGGCTGAGCCATGAAATGGTTCACCTTATTCCTTGGATTTAGCCCCAAGTGACTTTTATTGTTTTCCATTCTCAAAAGTTGGCTTGAGGGAAGAAATTTTCGTCGAGTGAAAAGGTTATTTATGATATAAATGAATAGTACGCACAATTTGAAACAATTTCTTTTTCTGAGGGAGCCTTCTCTTGGTTCCTATCCGTTCCGAATTTGGGCAACCATATCTATCATCACCTTGTTGACTACGGCTGTAAACAGCTGCATGGTGGTCACTAAAAACCAAGAGCGAAGATTTTTGAGCCACTAAATCGTTCTTCTCCTCACACTTCTCTTTCCACCCGCTTTATCTTGTAGTATGTTCTGTTCTCATTCCTCATAATGTGGCTGAGATAATGGAGTTTATGTTGCTTGATGGTAACTAAAACCTCTCTTTCCTTATTCATTCTTTGAAGAATTCGTTCATTCGTGACTCGGTCCATCCATGACACTCTCAGCATCCTACGATATAGCCACATTTCAAAGACTTTCAATATTTTACTTGTTGCCTCTGTCAGAGTCCATGTCTCCACTCCATAAAACAAAATGGAGAATACGTAGCAACGCAGAAACCTCACTTTTGTATCCAGTGTTAAGTTATGACTTTTGAATATAGAGCTCATTTTGATGAGTACTGCTCTAGCCTTTTCAATACAGCTCTTTATTTCTCATTGAGTGGTCCCATTGCTCATTGACGTTAGTGCCTAAGTATGTGTACTTATTTACTCGTTCAATATTTTTCTGGTTGATTTCTAAATGACAGGCAACTTGTTCTTATTTATGTTACTTTCAAGACCATATCTCTGGCTGCAGCCCGTACTCTTTCCATTAGTAATTGCAGATGCTGCAGACTGTCAACTAATATGACCGTGTCATCAGCATATCGAATATTATTCATTCTCTCTCCATTCAGTAGAATACCGATATCGAGATCTGCCAGAGCCTCTTCGAATATTTATTGGGAGTAAATATTAAATAATAGTGGAGATAATATGCATCCTTGTCTAACACCTTGAGGGAATAAAAAATTGAAATTTAACTGGACCAAATGTATCAAGGTGAATAGAGATTCTGTTGAGAAATAAATATTTGTTTTTGCAAAAAACTGTTTTTTACCTTGTTGACTTTTCAATCAAACCTCGTATGCCGATCAGTAATTCTAGAAATTTCACTAGCAAAAAATTAAGCGACATTCAGCTGTTAAGATTCAACTCGACTTGACCCAGTACCTTTTAATCCAACAATTAAAATTATTATTTCATAATAGGCCAATAGATTTTTTTTAAGAACTATAGGAGTCAGGAATAATATGAAACATTAAAGCTTAAGAGCATATCTAAATTACATCAACTTTCAAAGTAGTACATACATACGATACGCTTGCAAAAATCCTTGCATATGGAAATCGTATATTTTATTCTTATTTTCTGTAAAAATTCCATGTTTATAAAGTACATAAAAATACATACATATTGTATAGGGTGAATAAATTAAATATATCTGGAAAATAGGTAACAGCCATCTATTTTAAGTTTCTTTAAAATAAAAAGTATATGAAGTTAAATTAGAACCTTATTAACAAAGTTATTAAAGTGTGATCATTTTTTACAGCAACACAGCATCTATAAATATACAATGTTTCAGATGTAAAAGGGTTAACATTTAAGAAGGGGCTGTTTAAAGTCTTTTGTTAATGGTTCTTAACCACAGCATTTTTCCTATTTCACTACCACTCCCAAATTTTTAGAACAATTTGTCATTTTTTAAATTTAAAACATTATAATTTTAGTTATAATAACAGTAATGGCATTACTGTGGCCTCTGTTCTTCGTATTTATTAGAAAGCAATGTGAATTTAAAAGACATAAACCTTGCTGATGATTCAGTAGTACAGTCTGTCAAGTAAGAACGTGCCCGATCGTATTCTCGAAAAAAATGTGTTTCGAGAACATTTTTGTCATCAATGTATCCTTTGGTGTACTAACAACGCACAGTGATTCGGCAAGAACATGCTAGCGAGACAATATTCATGACGTAATTTCCAGGAACCACTGATAACGACTTGTAAACAACCCCTCCCCCATTTAACGAATTCCAAGAATTAATTTGTTTATCACCTCATAAAGGTATCTTATCAGGGGGTCAAAGTAACCCTTATAAGAGAGGTCATTTTCATTTGCAAATCAGTTGCATTTTATGCACACTTGTGATAACATATTTTAAAATTGGTAGCAAAGTGAAACGAGTTTTTTGTGATGGAATATTCTGTTGAAGGTATTTACTCTATTATGACTTATATTTTTTATAAAAAATATGTATACTTTTGATGTAATATCAATTTGTAAATGTATAGATAAATCCAGCAAATTTTACATTAATTGTAAACTTTAAAAGTAGCAACTTTTTTTATCCACATATATCCACCTAGATTTTTCTGTATGTAATACCTACAACATTCAGGCACAGACTCATATATATTATAGACCCCGAAAAGGCCCGAAAGTAAAATTATTTTATTTTTTTCAGAACGAGTCGTGACTATGACAAAAATGGAGTTTTTTGAAGAATGGCTAAAACATGACAAAACTGAATGAAACAGTGGCATTTTTTATTATATAAGTGAAAAATTCAATATGTCTGATATTTCTGACGATTCTCTAAAACGACTCAAAATGAAAATATCAAGCCTTTCAGCAAAATTCAATCAAAAGTGGACTTCTTTAAAGTGTAACAAAGAAATGTTTCTAATCAAACATAAAGATTGGTTAGAGGGATCCGGAATCGAAATAAAGATGTGTGTTAACCAGCCGTGCACTTCAACATCATCAGCGGCTCTTTCCGTAGGGCGACCCAGAAAATCATTTGAAGACTCATCAACGAAAACGAAGAGACGGAGAGTAGAAGATCTTTTGGAATCGCGAAGTGCAAGTGAGCTTATTACAGCAGCTGAGTTAGCTACTCGAAAAGAAGGGCATCGAAGTGTTGCTAAACAGATCCATAACGTCGCGGTCAGTGAAACTAGACAAAAGAATAAGTGTTCTGAACAAAGTCGGCAGTTAACACCAGACGAAACTTTAGCTTATTATGTGGACTCGAAATCGACTTCTCACTCATATAAACAAACAAGAAAATGGTCAATGAAAGCGGGACATCAAGTGTATCCATCGTTTTATAGTTTAGGTAAGTCCAAAGCTTCTTGTTGTCCTTCTGACGAATATATTTCTGTGACTGAATCTCGAGCTGAAATTAAACTTCACGCGATTTTGGATAAAACGGCTGAACGATTAGTTAAAGCTCAGACGGAACTCATTAGAAGTGTGTTACCTCGTTCATATTATACGTTGGTAAGCAAATAGGGCTGTGATGGGAGTTCGGGGCTTAGCACGTATAAGCAGAAATTTGAGAACACTAACGCTACAGACGAATTTTTGTTCGTATACTCATTTGTCCCTTTGAGACTGCTTGATGGCGAAACTGTGATCTGGCAAAATCCAAGACCTTCCTCTACTTTATATTGCCGTCCTATTAAGTTTATTTTTGCCAAGGAGACAAAAGAGTTTACGAAAGAAGAAACTTCTAAAATTTTAGATGAAGTAAGTCAGCTTCTTCCAACATTATGTAACGTTGCTGGATCTCAAATCTCTGTTAAACACGATTTGTTGTTGACAATGACTGATGGCAAAGTGTGCAATGCCTTAACTGACACAAGTTCAACACAAAAGTGTTATATTTGCAGTGCCACCCCGTCTACTATGAACGAGGAGTCAAAGAAATATCCCAGCAACGAAGAACGCCTTGCATTTGGTTTATCTACTTTACATGCATGGATCCGCACGTTTAAATGTTTGCTTCACATCAGCTATCGTTTAGAAATAAAAAAGTGACAAGTCAGGGGAGATAACGACAAAGCTATTGTGAAGCAACGCTCACAAGAGATACAAAAAGTGTTTAAAGATCGCATGGGTCTCATTGTAGATAAACCAAAACCTGGGTATGGTAACACAAACGATGGAAACACAGCACGTAGATTTGTTTCCAAAGCTGAATTGAGCAGCGAAATTACAGGATTAGACGTAAACCTTATTCGTAGATTTCATGTAATTTTAAGAACTTTGTCATCGGGATATGACATAAATTATATAGAATTCGAAAAGTTTTGTGTTAATACTAGAAAATTATACCTTGATCTGTATTCGTGGTATTCCATGCCCGTTATTGTGCATAAAATTCTTGTACACAGCGCGGAAGTTATAAAGTCTTTTCTTCTTCCCATTGGACAACTCTCCGAAGAAGCCCAGGAGGCAAGAAATTAAGACTGTCGTAGATTCCGTGAACGGCACACCAGGAAGCGGTCACGTATTGCCACAAATACAGATCTTTTGAGAATGCTTTTAATTACGACTGATCCTGTTATCAACTCGTATAGAGAATTACCGCGAAGAAAATTTACTTCTTTGCCATCGGAGGTTCTGCAGTTGATTATCCCACCTTCATTGCCATCCGAAACACCATCAGTAAGTCATCATCACGAATTAAATGAGGAGGATTATTTACTCTCTGAATATTCTACTAAATGGGAGAGCGGTGATGACGACTCATCTGATGGTGATTAGTAGGTTTAAGTATTTTTTTATTATAATTATTATTCTTATTTTATTGTGTGTTGTAGTTGCTTATAATTCATGCCTTAGTAAGTTATTTAATATTATATTTCTTTTACTTATACACCTTGTTATTGTAAATAATTGATATATAGATACTGTTATTGTACTAATTTATTTTAAAAGAAATAATATTTTGTAAATTAATAAATGTGGGTACTATCATTATGATTTTTATTTTTTTCCTAGAAATTTCTTTGTAAACAAACAAATGAGACACATTAGTAAACCACTTCCGTCTTGCAGCTACATATTTCGATTAATACACATACAGTACACATTTTTCAACTTTTTTTTCTTAAAATAGCTTAAGATACCTGGAATATACATAAACAATTGAAATAAGTGAAGAAATAATATTGTCCCGCTAGCTTGTACTAGTCGAGACACTGTGCAACGGCGCAATTATCTTAGTAAGTTGTCCAATCGCCTCCAGCATCAATAATCAACTGACATCTTCGAGGCATGCTGTCGACGAGATTTTCTACATACTCTGCAAGTTTTTCGAATCACGCGAGACAACTAAATCAAAGTCCTCAGAATTTTTCCTCTGAGCTTTCGCTTTACAGGCGACCAAGCGTTTTCAATATGGTTGGCGTCCGGCGATTATGATGGCCACTCTAGTATCTTATCGTGGGCCCAAGCTTCGCCCATATATATATATATCTATATATATATATATATATATATATATATATATATATATATATATATATATATATATGTATATATATATATATATATATATATATATATATATATATATATATATATATATATATATATATATAACATATGTTATTCGTTTTCCAAATAGTTGAGGAAGATGATAATTTAGCGGGAATGCGATCAAAAAATACTGCTTGAATACTGCTTGAATAGGCTTAGTAAGTCACCGACAGAGTGCAGTATGAGCATCTATTTGTTATAGTTTTCCATTACTTGCCTGGATAAAGGACTAAAAATGTGTTCTCGTATTTGCTGAACCTAGCCCAGCTGATGAGCCGTGATACGGCGAAACGCGTCTTGGGATGGTTCAGGAAATACGAAGAACACTTTTGGTAACTTCTAAAAATACGATTCTTTTCGTTTCGTCTTTAGTTGTTATACCAATGCTGTCATCTATGCCTTCGAGCAGTAAGCTCGAGAAAGGTGCGTTTCTGCAATAAGTACCAGCTGTGCTCTGCCGCTCTGCTTGAATAGGCTTAGTAAGTCACCGACAGAGTGCAGTATGAGCATCTACTTGTTACAATTTTCCAAAAAATACAAAAATAACTTTATTGCAATAGTCTAGTTTTCTAGAAATTAGTTCTCATCTTCAGAACTAAATATTACACGGAGCTTTAATAGAATTGAAAGTTTAAAACACAGAATTGCAAACACCAATTCGAAGTGTTGATACATCCGAAAACAGGAACTTATTAATATCATAAAAATTTTTTGGCATAAAGTCTCTTTATAGAGTTAAGAGGACTTAAAAAGAGAAGAAACTTTCCAGGTGCCATGTCTATGGAAACAAGAAAATGTCATTATTGTCCCCCTCGTCATATCAGCCCCAAACCTTACACCAACAACATTCACACCACACTCAGTACAATTAGGACTCAACACAAACATACACAAAAACATTCAGAAGTCAGTGATTTTGCAAACATGTAACATTGTCAGGGCATTCCTTAATACACGATGGTAATAGCATCTATGCTGACTTGACCGAAGCCCGTCAGCCAAACATGGAATCGCATCGACCAAAGATTTCTTCAGCGTGCTTCGGAATTTGACATCATGAGCACGAAGATGTTGTCGAATTTTGTCGCTCCTTGACGCAGCGTCAATTTCAAGTCCCATAAAAATAGACACGATTCATTTTTAGACTTTTAGAGTGACTGTGCCTACTCAGCCACGTTTTGGCAAGTCATCAACATTGTTCGTCTCGTTAAAATGATTTATCCATTTCTTCACAAACGAAACCGACTTTTAATATATTTGGCGGCCGCGGAATGTGTCATTTTAGGCCGCTTTGGATGGGAACAAAGAAAGAGTGACTCGAACCGACGCGCAAGCAAGTAACTCATTTCGATTTCGACGAAAGTTCGCAATCGACTGATACTTTTATTAAAATACATCCTAGACTAAGGTTCCCTCTACCGATTTTTTGTCGAATCGCTAAAATCGCATCTACCAAATATGAATTATCGCGGACACGTTTCTTACTTGACAGACTGTATTTAACACGTAACAATTTCTCGAGTTACAGATTCGAGAAATAGGAGAATTTCAACGTATAAGCGGTGGTTAAAAAATATTGAACTTATTCTCTGAATTTGTAGTCATTTTAGACGGTCTCCTCTAACTAAGCTAGGAACCAAAAGACTCTGGTACTGATGATATATTATGGGCAAGTAAACTGACACCAATTTTTGTAGGTTTTTTCAACATGTTCTGTAAATATAGGAAGGAATATTTCCTTCCGATTGGAAATATAAACAATCTTACCCCAGAAATACGGTTTAATACTATCAGAAGGGCAGCTGAACTTGAAATTAATTATATAATTAGGGTTACAGATAACAACAATATTTCAGCTAATGAACTTAAATCACAACAAGAACCTGAGAGAGAGAATAAACCGAATGGTAGTATCTGAGATGATAACGATGATCTTTATCAGAAATTCTCCACTGAGATTAGATAGAACTAATTTAAAAACCTGGAAATCAAACTACATATTATAAATAATATAATTTTGTGAGGATAAGTTTTAGAGACTCACACACTGAAACATTTCCGTATACTTATTTGCTGTGTCACAACAGTAATATTTGAAACAGTGATAGAAGAAGCTATTACGTTGCAAGGGACGTGCCATTCATAGTCTGAACCAAGAACACCACAATGGTAGAAAGGACCAAATGGGAATGTCAAGTAACTCTGAAAATATTTAGAGAAAGTAACGGAATCTATTGGAAAAGTTTTTTTTATGGGCATAGCGCACTTGCTGCAGGAAAATCCCTAAAGCTCTACAGGAATGGCGAGTGTGCGGAAAAAACGATTCACGTTGGTCTTGAATCGCTGTAAATTGTACTCGGTGGGCTAAACGTCATACGGATTTGAAATATTAGCCAACCGTTCTTTGATGTTCCAAGAAATCAACGCCGCTGGTCTCCAATCAAGCGAAAACCTCTCTTCTAAATAGAATCCAAAATATTCAGTGTCTGTTTGGGAGCAAAGCCCCAAATATAGGCGCATTATTCCATTGTTGATCGAATTTAAGCTTTGTACAGAATTAAAGTAGTAGATATGGAGTATACAGAGAAATAACAGAAGTGATAAAAAGTATGTACGACACAACAAAAAACTAGGGTAAGAACAAATAATGAAGAGTCAAGAGATTTCGAAATAACAAGCGGCCTAAAACAAGGATGTGTGCTCAGCCCTTTATTATTCGCCATAATGCTAAACGAGGCAGTGAAAAGAGCCAAGCAGAAAATGAGACCGATGATGCAGGGATACTGGAGAATGCAAAAAATCGAAATATCAGAACTACTTTTTGAGGACGATATGGCGATAATAGCAGACCCAGAAGAAAACTTACAACACAACCTAAACAATCTAAACGAGGAATTGAATAATATAAATAGGAGAATAAATATACAGAAGACGAAATCGATGATAATAGGACAAGAGAATAAAAAACACGACATCAGAATAAATGGACTGAGTATAGAACAAGTTGAAGATTTCAAATACCTAGTATCAATAGTAGAAGGAATCGGAAAACTGGAAACAGAAATAAACGATAAAATAGCAAAAGAAGGAAGAATGGTTTAAGAAAAACATTCCTTGAGAAAAGAGAAATAACAACAGATATATAGAGTGAGGTAGTTAAAAAATAGTAAAACTCCATATTATTATACGGTAGTGAAACACGGACCCTCACAAGCAAGGACAAGAGTAAAATAAACGCAACGGAAATGAGATTCCTTAGGAAAATAGATGGAAAATCAAGAAGGGACAAAATCAAGAACGAGGTATTCAGAAACAAATTCAAAATAAAACCAATAGTTACAAAAATTCAGACAAGTGGGATGGCTGGAACATATACACAGAATGACAGAAGAAAGACTAACAAAAAGAATATATGAGGCGCGAGTCCAGGGAGCAAATAAGAGACCTAGAAAAACATGACAAGAGGAAGCAAAGAAGACTGCCTAGGAGAGAAATATTCAGTGGAGTGAAATTAAGAACTTGACACAGAATAGGAAGGAGTGAACGAGGCTGATCAACTCCACTCCACAGTCTTACAGCTCACGATAGAAAGATAGGAATAAGTAAGTAAGTAAAGAATTAACAGTTGTTGTGGACTGTAAAGGTTTCTAATTTGAAATAATATTCCCAGCTTTTGAAAAGCTCTCTTTGCTATGCTTGGTACATGTTCATGCCGAGACATATTTGGTCTCAAATTAACGCCCTGCAACTTGAGCGACGATGCTAGAGGAATGGAGTGCCCTGACATAATAGTTAGGTTAACTTTTTTAGAAAAAACTGCGGCCTGGTTTTTTGTAGCGTTCCAAGAATCTCCCAAAATCTGTAATATGTTTTAATTTTAAAAACCATCATTATTTGGTTCTGGCATAAACTTTCTTAATAGCAGCTGTTTATGCGTTCCTCAAACTTTTATACTATTAAAGTAATAAACTCTGTAATATACACCAAAAGTTAATAAAATATGATAGTTAACGAAACAATGTTTCTTTATTTTACTTACCGGAAATATTTCTTAGATTTATTTAGTTTATTTCAAATTGGCCAAAAAGTCTTGCATAGTTTAAGTTCTGGCGTCTAGAGTGTCTATAACTATGGAGGAGGTGCGTAGTTTGCATTTTTAATGGGACAAATTAGAAGATGCCTTCCAAAATAGATAGGCAGCGAAATTAAAAATCCATAGTAGCAACAAAGTATTAGAAGACTATACCACTGGGCCACTGGTAAGCCAAAGCCACTACATCACTCTACTTTTAGAAATTATCTACTTACAGTCGGTCAAGTTTTTTTTGAGGTTATTGTTGGCACTCCTGTGGAAAGAGATTCATTTCTAACCTTATTTATAGTTAAATAATACGTTATCAAACATGAGTGGTGTATACTTTTCGCTTATGCACCACACTTTGGTCATTTTTTAGTAGTTTAGTGATTTTTTATATACTTAGAGCGGAAACCTGATGATCCCGCTGCCTGGCGTTAAATGTTGTCAAGTGAGTTTAATAATCTTCTGTCGGTTTGAGTCTTAAAAACCCCCGACGAAGGGCAGATACGCTTTCAAACTTGAGGCTTTCATCAGTCAGAGACACAATTTGTTGTATTTTACCGCATTTTTTTTTTATGAGTCTAGCACACGTGCTGCAGGGAAGTCCCTAAAACGCTCCAGGAACGGCACGTGTGCGGAAAAAGCGATTCACGTTGTTCTTGAATCGCTGTAAATTGTACTCGGTGGGAAACACAGCGCTGGGCAAATTATTCCAAAGGAATGATGTTTTCCATATAAAAGACTACTTGAAAAGCGTTGTACGCGGAGTATTTTTTTACCCTAATACCGCAATAAGTATTGCAAGTTTTGTGCTCTTGTTTGTCGATCATAGCTCGTCTGATGAGCCGAGATACGGCATAAATAAGCGGATAATGGAAGAGTGGGTCATTGCTGAAATATGGACTTTATTCATTTTTAGTAGTTGACCCTGACGATGTCGCTCCCTGGTGGGAATTGTTGCCAGGTTAGTGGGACAATCCTCTGTCGGTTTGTCACCTAAAAAGCCCCCGAAGAAAGGCAGAAATGCTTTTAAACTTTAGACTTTCATCTGCCAGAGTTACAATTTGTTTGTTTAGAATGTATGCCTGATTAAAGGATCAGAGTATTTGTAAATATGTCGGCACCTTGACGGTATTCATTAATAGTATCATATTCAAGAATTTATATATATATATATATATATATATATATATATATATATATATATAGCTGAAAAGTTTTTGGTCTGACACATACATGCCCATCCATATGATTTTTAGGAACTACCAACCTTCAAACGATACGTATCAAAATTTCATGACATTTCGACAATTAATTTACAAGTTACAGTGGTTTTGGTGACGCTACTTTTGATATTTTCAAAACAATGGAAAAAATCGAATTTCGTATGTTGATTAAACATTGTTTTTTGGTGGGTTCAAGTAAAGCAATGGCTTGATAAGTGTTATGGGGACTCCGCCTTTGGAAAATCACTCATCATTTACTCGTATGCTGAATTTAAACGCGGTCGTACAGATATAAATGATGTTGAACGCTCTGGACGCCCAAATAAGGTGATTACACCGGAAAACATCAGAAAAATCCACTGCAGCAGCCGGTGAAAGCCGCCCGAAGCGACCAATGACACAACAGTCGGCTGGGAAAGTTTTGGCCTCTGTATTTTGGGATGCGCATGGAATCATTTTCATCAACTATGCTGAGAAGGGAAAGATCATCAATAACGAATATTATATAAAGTTATTTCCGCAGAAAATGTAAAGAAACGACCCCAAATGAACAACAAAAAAAAGTGCTCTTTCAAGACAATGCACCGTGTCACAAGTCAACGATTACGATGGACGAATTGAAGTTCGAATTGCTTTCTTATCTAACGTATTCTCCAGATTTGCCCCCCAGCGACTATTATCTAATCGCAGACCTCAAAAAAATGCTCTCGGGAAAGAGATTTGACTCCAAAGAAAAAATTATCGCCGAAACTGAGGCCTATTTTAAAGACAAAGACAAATTCTTCTACAAGAAAAGTTCAGAAATTTTAGAAAAGCGTTGGACTTATTGTATCGCTCTTGAAGAAGACTATATTGATAAATAAAGTCGAATTTTGCAAAAAATGTGTTTTAAGTAGCTAGACCAAAAACTTTTCAGCCTACGTGTTTATATATATATATATATATATATATATATATATATATATATATATATATATATATATATATAGATATATATATATATATATATATATATATATATATATATATATATATATATATATATATATATATATATATATATATAGTTCATGGTAAACCTGAGTATATTCAGTGGAATTTTAAAGATCCTATTTTGGAGGATTAGAAATTTTTTAAGATCCATTGTGTTTATGTTCCTCTATGCAGAAATAGCAACTAATGTTATGAATGTCTTATTGAATAAAACTTTCACTTTAGTGTTAATTTTCTTATGGTTATTAATCAAATTGTAAATTGCGAGAATTTTCTTTAAGGTTTTTTTACCAATATTATGCGTGTTTTTTTCAATATTCACAAATTTGATGAACAACAGATTTTTTTCTAATATTTCACCTTGGTTGATACCAGTTTGTAATTGATGTAGCTGAGATTTTGCCTGAATATGCGTGAATCTTACAACTGAGCATCCATTTTTCTAATTAATTTTTCTTTTGTTGCAGCCTTGAAACTACAACACAGCTGTGATAACTGTGCCGTCGACGGGTCTGAAAATGATTCTTAGAACGGGTGCTAAGTATATGGACAAGTCAAGCGCAATCGTTAGCAAGTAGGTGAAACGTTATTCTCAGTTAAAAAATGTTGATGATCTACTAGAATGTGGTTCAAGAGGAAAAGTGTAATGACGAAACAATTATAAATAACATGTTTTCCCGAAAATTAAAATAGAATGGGCTGGAGATATTGTATGAAACAATTCGCACTCATCTCCGCGGTAACGACTTGAAGTGGCAGAGTACAATCAAGAAACCATTGCTGAGCGAAAAACACAGAGGGAACCGACTCGTGTGGACAGAGGAAAACATAGATCGAGACTGGAGCATTGTAATTTTTTCCGATGAAGCTTCGATTCAGAGTTATGCTATCGCCCCACGAGCCTAATCAATTTACACTAACCGATTAGTTCTACGAGTGAAATACCTTGTGAAGATCCATGTTTGGGGATGTCTTTCGAAATAAGGTCTTCGGAGACGCTGAAAAAATGCTCCAGATTTACCAGGTGTACAAGTATGAAATGCGGATTTCAGACAACAGATGGTGCACCAATACAGTTTGTGCTATAAAGATTTGACACTGCGCCATTTGGTTGTATCATCGACAAGTGTCAGACGCCCACGAATGATAAATTGGAAAAGCGTGTGCATAGTGTTGTGTTGTTGTGTTCGAAATTTATACCGAACAAAGAGCATTCGTGGACAGCATTAATTTTTTGTTTTCATTGAAGAAAACTGCTGTTGAATCATACCGATTACTTCTAGAAGCTTATGGTGAACATGCTCCATCGCAAGATACGTGTGAACGATGGTTTCGGCGTTTCAAAAGTGGTGACTTCGATGTTGCAGGCAAGGAACGTGGAAAAAGGCCAAAAAAATACGACGATGTGGAATTGCAAGCATTGTTTGACGAAGATGATTCGCAAACCCAAAAACAACTCGCCGAGCAATTGGACGTTAGTCAACAAGCTGTTTCCAATCGGCTACGAGAGATGGGAAAGATTAAGAAGACCGGTAGATGGGTACCACATGAGTTGAACGACAGGCAAATGGAAAAGCGCAAAAACACGTGTGATATTTTTCTCGCTCGGTACAAAAGGAAGTCGTTTTTTACATCGTATAGTTACAGGGGATAAATAGTGGATTTATTTTGAGAATCCCAAGCGCAAAAAATCATGGGTAGACCCAGGCGCGCCATCCACATCGACCGCAAGACCGAATCGCTTTGGCAGAAAGACGATGCTCTGCGTTTGGTGGGACCAGAGGGGCGTGGTCTTTTATCAGCTGTTAAAACCTAGGGAGGAAACGGTTAATATTAAACGTTACCAACAAAAATTGACTTATTTGAACCGTTCGCTACTTGAAAAAAGACCAGAATACCGAAAGAGGTAACATAAAGTCATTTTTGTTCATGACAATGCTTCATCACATACGGCAAAACCAGTTCGCGACACGTTGAAAGCACTCAGCTGGGAAGTTCTACCCCATGCGGCTTACTCACCAGACTTGACTCCTTCCGATTACCACTTGTTTGCATCGATGGGTCACGCACTTGCTGAGCAGCGCTTTGGTTCGTACAAAGATGTGAAAAAATGGCTCGATGAATGGTTGGCAGCAAAAGGGGAAGATTTTTACTGGCATAGTATTCACAAATTGCCCGAAAGATGGGAAAAATGTATAACAAGCGATGGAGCATACTTTGAATAAAGCACTTTTTCTCATTCTTCCGAATTTAACATTTAGAAAAAAAAATCCGCATTTCATACTTGTACACCTGGTCCAAGAAGGCATTAGTACCGACTGCTAAACTGTGGTTTGTCGATAAAAATGAAGAGTGAATTCTTCAAGACGATTACGACCCCAAACATCGGAGTAAAACGTGAAGTCGGTGGAAAAGGGAATCCGGTATCGTCACACTAGACTGGCCGTTCAAAGTCGCTGGATGAAAAGCCAATCGAGAATGTGTGGTTATACATCAAGAAGAAGTTTCGTAGCAAAAAAGATGTACACAATGAAGTAGCTGTCATGGCAAATTCGAGCAATTTAGAAATTTTTACCCCAAGAATACCCGGAAAATCTCATCGAAGGATGCCAGGTGATCATCGACGCTGATAAAGCCTCGACGAACTACTGAATCATTAGCAGCTTATTGGCAATCCTTTACTGTCGAATGATGTAAGAACACTTTTAAATAAATACATTTTTTAATGAACAATGCGTGACACTTGCTTACTTGACCGATTGTATTGTAAAGAATAATTGTAAAAAAAATTATACTTAAATAGCCTGATTTACCAAAGAACTCGTCATGGTATTTAAAACTTTAGCGCTCGGATCTCTTTTTATTGACGAATTTAAAAACGTTCATTTTGATGGTGGTCACTTATTGTTAAACAGGGTTTAAGCTTAGCATAGAAAGAGGTTCCACCTCTCGGTCATTAATTTTTGTGAATTAGAGTTTCATTTGAAAAAAAAGTTTCGTTTTTTAACATGAAATAGATTTTAAAGGCTGCAAACAAATAACTAACATAAAAACCTACAAGAAAATACCAATCCAGCAGGCCGTCGACATCAAAGTCGGAAAAGTTGAACAAAAGAAACGATATTTTACTTACCTAATACTTGGAAAACAGACAGAACATAAATAACAACAGAAGCCACTGAAACGACGTTTAAGGGGACGGAGCCAACTACGACCAATCAGAGCCGTTACAACCTTCGACGCAAAATATTCATCAGAAACGTAAATACTCCCAATAACGGAGTAAAGTAAGACTTTGGTAAAACTTCAACAAAATTCCACTCGGAATGTAATAATATTACATTAATAGTGAAATGCAACTTTTAAATATATATTTGATTATTCATTATGTTATAGCATCTACGGTATGCCATTAAAAGAGAGGCAATAAAAAAGAGAGATTGTATTTTTTTTTAAGTATTATTAGAGTATAACCGGCTGTATTTTCTTCATAAGATATTTTTTGAATTAAAAATAAGTTATGCAAACACGAAAAGCTTTCCCACCCCAGGATCAAATGCCAAGTGCTGGGCCGGTAAAGCTCTTCTTAGGCCGGTCCCTGATTTGTCGGTGCGGTATCGTTTTTCTCGGTATATCTGACTTACGCGGAATACGCGGGCACGGAGTAAGTCAAGTGGGTTTCATTGAAATATGGCATGTTTTCTTTACCGAATCGGTACCGAACACACCGAGAAAAACGATATCGCACCGACAAATCAGAGAGCGGCCTTACTTTTAATGGCATATGAAACCTCTTCCTCTGTGATCGCAAAAATAACTTCGTTCTGCTGTGGGAACTGTAAGCAGAAAGTTTCTTTGTCTCATAAATATCCTCCCATAATGTGGTACTTGTTCTATGGATGGCAGTGTTTCAACTTTGGGTGTCTTTTCCTCGAATAAACGAGATGGTTATGCGAGGAAAACCTTATTATTGACCACAGATTTTATTTGCTTTGAGAGACGTTTCTTTCCCACCACTAGAGCTCGTATTCGTTCTAGACAGTGCTGTTTGATGATGTTCAATAAATCTTTAGGAAGTGTGTGATGGATATAACGAAGTTTCAATGCTATTTTCCTCACCTTATTATTATTATTCACACTATATCAACTTATAAGCCTAATGCTGGATGAAGGTCCTCCCCTGAATTTCCATCTCAGTCTCTGTGTATATTATCTTGTTTGGGACGTCCCACGCTCCTTTTCTGTTCTCGTGGTCTCCATTCTAATGTTCGCTTAGTCCATCGATCATCGGTCGTGCATGCTACATGTCCAGTCCATTGCCACTTTCTTTCTGCTACGTGCTCTATAATATCCTTTAATTTCGTTTATTCACGAATCCACTTATTTCTTTTTCTATCTTTAAGTTTTACGCCGATCATTTGTCTTTCGTGTGCTCTTTAGGTCCGAGCTAGTTTTTGTATATCGGCTTTATTCAGTGTCCAAGTTTCTGCGCCATATATAATTACGGGTAGGATGCTCTGATCGTAAACTTTGGCCTTTAACTTATTTGGGATGGCTTTATCTTTAAATATAAACCTTAATTTCCCAAAAGCGCACCATCCAAGTCTGATTCTTCTTGAAATTTCATCCGAGACACTCTCTCGTCGTAATAATTTTTTTTCCCGGATACATATAATTCTTAAAAATATCGAGAGCTGTTCCTTCTAAATTTGTAACTATGTTGTTATTAGTGTTGCTTACTTTTATCCATCTTAAGATCAGTTTTCTTTGGGAGGTAATTTAACTCATTTATCATTTCTTGTAACTCATGTGGATTACTACTGATGACTACAATATCGTCTGCGAGCCTTAAATGGCTCAGATACACACCATCTATCTTTAGGCTCTTCTTTGTCCAATCTAGTTGACGAAATACGTCTTCTAGAGCTGTAATAAACAGCTTAAGAGAGATTTGTAACTTCCTGTCTTACACCTCTTCCTATACCCATTTGTTATTAATATTACTGTTGTTATATCTTTATTATTATTATTTTGTGACTAGAATTTAAACTCACTTTTCAGAAGAAGAGATCCTAAAAATTGCAAAAGGCAACGAGCTCGTAGAAAATTTTGTCAAGGTACATAAAGCAGTTAAAGTAGTTTGACAAGCAAGTCATTTTTGTGTATGACATATGACAAATTTTAGAAAAAATCGTGTTACATCTACCTAACAGGCAGGAAAAATAAGCTCTTTTTGGGAATTTTTTTACACTCTACTAGACAAACAACAAAAAATTTGTTTTGAGGTTTTTAATATAGGCTTATTAAAATATACCAAATAATTTTTTATTTAATGGTATTGGACAAAATGGCGGCGCACTAACACGCAGAAGAGGCATCTGTTTTTGGAGGTGTTCCGCGAGCGGCAGTAGAACAATTTTAATTCTCCCTCTAGAGCAAACAAACAATTTTTTTTTTATTATTTACCTTAGTTTTGCTAGAGAAGTTATTGAAAAATATCAATTTTTTCATAAAATTGTGGAAATTTGAAAAAAATTTCATTTCTGTCCTAAAAATCGGCCTTTATTTGTTTGTATTGTATAAAAAAAAAGGTAATTGATTAATCCTAATATTCATGTGTACCTCCCTAGAGAATCTTATTAAAAAGCTATAGTTAAAGCTCCAGTTAATCGGATGTGAATTATTGGAGTTATGCTGCTGACCGATTTAAAAAACGTAGTTTTGAGAATAACGTGTTTAAAATTTCAAAATGTTTTTTTTTTTTAATTTTGTGATGCCAATTTTGTCACCTTTATTCTGCAATCCGAAGACCATAAAGTAGCCCTTCCAAGTCCAAATTTTGTATAAATATTAGCCGTTAGTGATAAATTAAATGTACTGAGATACCGAAACACTTCAACAGGCTGAGCGCAAAGTAAAAGCCTTTTCGTGCGCTACGACTTTTCAATCAAAAATAAGGCTATGATATGTTTTCTTAGGACTCTAATACGCCATTTAAGCAAAAAAAAAGTCGATTTTTTTAAAAATAACAGGTTGATAAAACCCCTTAAAATATTTTGATAGTACTCACTCTGTATTGAAGTAGGTATATCGAGCAATGCAAGAAGTGACCGGTAGAACATGAACCGAAACTTGGGAAGGTCGACTATGTACACTGATCCTTTTTGATACCAAAAGTAATGAGACCCGAGCAAGAACCAATAAAATGGTACAAATTTTTACATTGAATTTCGTCGAAGTTCAGGGCTACTTGTCACAAGAGCTTGGGGTGTGGTATTGGTATAAATAATAACGAGAATTTTGGATAGGCAGTCATTTGCATTTTGTCAGCAAAAACCAAAACAATATGTTTGTAAAACTGGTGAGTGTTTTTTTGTATATAGTTTCGTGCTTGTTGAGTGTACCTGTCGTTTTACATATGCATTTGAAAAAGGAAAATTGAAAATGAAATTTTACATGTCTTTTTTTTTCTAAATTACAGTTCTTTTTATTTTTTTCAATTCCTTACTATTCTTTTAATCTGTTACATCATACTATAAAACAATTTTATTCGTTCTATTTTTAGCAGAAAGAAATAAGAATTATTTTCCTATTAATTTTATTTCACTATAAATTTCTCAATGTCAAAATTTTATTATTCATAATGCTTGTAGATATCATACTTATAAAAGTATTTTAACTATGTAAAAGCAAGTTATCTTTAATATTTACATAGTTATGCTGTCCTATTACCAATTTTTTGCTAAAGACACATTTTATACACTTCTGTTTTAATAATGTAATTAATTAATTTAATTACTACCTGATCTATAAATTTATTTCAGTGAAAATGTAAAATTTACCTTAAATGCGTGTAACAAAAGACATTATGTCCTCACTTGCAAAATTTAAATAATAAGTACCTTTTTATGCGACGTCAAAAAACAGACGATTTCATATCTATATCATCTTTATGGGATTACATACACCTGGGCGAGGCAAAAAGTATGTTTATTCTTAAAAAATATTTAAAGTTAGTAAGTGATTAATACAAAAGAATGGCGCTTATATATTTTTATACTTTAAATTATAAGAATTTTTTGTAAACATTATTTTTTATCAGGTTAAATAGACCACTGATAAAAACTATGGCACCTCCTTGTCTGCTGAAAAATTTCACAAAAAGTAATCCAATCTGCATAAATAAAAATTAATTTTTTTTTCAAAAATAAAAAAATTACTGTTTCAAACTTTAGTATGCAATTTTCGACCAAAATATTTATGCTTAATTATTTATAAAAAATTGTCTGTTAGAAAAATTTTAAAAAATCTCTCGGCATTTTGTAAGTAATTATTAAGATTTAAAAAAAAAAAGGTTAAAAAATATTAAAAATTCATTATATTGCAGACATTACATTAAGACAGGTAGCAGTCCCAATCCGACGCCAGGTCACATTTAATGCTGTAACTTTGTCGCGGAATGGAATTTTCTTAATACATTTTTTTTGAATAATTCTTAGAAATATAGAGAATAAAAATCCGTAGAAAAAACAAAATCAAATTTTTGAAAATTCCAGGTGCATGTAACCCCCTTATGTATACACACACATACACACACACACACACACACACACACACACACACACACACATCTGAATTAGTTTTCTATTGCCGAACAGTTAAACCCAAAATCAATATAGATGTCCTCTAAATTAAAACTATAATACATATTGATCTCTCAACGTTCAGGGATATTTTGGAAAATTCTGGACACATTTTTATGTTGTTTCGCCATTTTGTGGGCATAAAAGTGCTTTGTTGGCATCAGTTACCATATTCATAATTGATTGGACTCTTTCTCCGTAGTTGAAATTAGACATCCGACAAAATGGCTGATTTTTTTATTGAACAAGTAATAGTTGACAATGGACGACTGCAAGAGCAACGCAAAATGGTTGTCTATGTCTTTCACAGTCTAAGCGATGATAAATGCTTTTGAATCATAAATCAGCTTATAGAACAGATAGATTAATAGATAGTAACAGGTTTCCAAGCTCCAGTTGCGAGAATACATAAAAAAATTGCTTTGATTGCCTTGAGAGTCCAATATCAATTTTAAATTAAATTTAAATAGTTATATATATATATATATATATATATATATATATATATATATATATATATATATATATATATATATATATATATATAAATATATATATATATTTATATATATCTTCTGCCTAGCCCTCTTTTTGCTTCAAGCTTGCCCTGAAATATCAGTTGCAACAGTCTATACCGATCGTGCCACATGACGTGTTCAAGCTATTCCAATTTACGCTTTTTCAGCGTTCAGGTCAGTTCCAGGCCCTTTGCCATTCTCTTAAGCACCTCGTTTTTAGTTACATGTTGCGTCCAGGGAATTTTCAGGATACGTTGGTATAGCCACATTTCGAAGGCATTTATTCTCCTCATTACATCTTCGTTAATCGTCCACGATTCGACTCCGTAAAGTAGAACAGAGAAGTCATAGTAACGCAACATTCTGACCTTCAGTTGCAGACTCAGATCTTTCCAAGTGAATAAGGTCCTCATTTGAAGGAGTGCTACCCTTGACAATATATATATATATATATATATATATATATATATATATATATATATATATATATATATATATATATATATATATATATATATATATATATATATATATATTTATATACATACATAATATATTAAAATTCCGAGTTTCAATCCGTTAGTGTAACAATGAATTTGCACGACATTTCGCCAAAATCTCATTTGGCATTTTCAAGTGCTCTTGCTGCTGCTGCTACTCGATACTGTGATCTTTCTGCTGCTGCCGTTCGAAGCTAGTTAACAGCAAAAACGGAGCTACTCATTTTAATAAAACAAGGAAAGTGGGAGCTCTAAATGACAATCGGGACCCGATACCCCTCGATAACAGAAAAGGACCCTTTTGCACCGCAACTCTAAAAGCCTAGGCCCCTCTCAATACAGTAAACTAAAAATTGATGACGGTAAGGTAGATATTTTTTACAAAAAAGAATCTTTACTTTAGAAATGTAGGCTCAATTAAAAAATCGATAATCAGGGGGTAAACATTTTACACAAGAAAAAACCCAGTTGAAAATAGTCCTGTTCCTAAGGAAGATTATTTGCTAAATCCAAAAGAGCGAAAAAGCAGGGATACGTATATGTACACGTACGAGTATATGTATTAGAAACTAAACAAGAATGGTGTTTTGGATGATGTTCAAATCGATGGAGCACGCGGCTACATTTTCTGTGGTCTACGAAAGAATGGATGAGGGGAATATATGGGCGCGTTCTTCTTCAACCTTTTAAAAGCTTTTGACCGCCTCAACTATGAATTCACAAAGTAAACCACACACGCTTTGACATTGAAAGTCTTATATTTGATTGATTGTCGCTCTACTTGGAAAATAGCAACACATGTGTGAAATTGTATAATGCGTTATTTTGAATTTTTGTCCGTGTGTTTCTCTAATTGTTCCAACATCACCTCCAAACGGCTTCATAATTTTTACAAAACTATAGAATATGCTAAAATAATAAATTTTAAGCTTTATCTATATTCCTTGGTATTTAAATCATACAAAATGATATAGTTCACGCGAGCAAAACAGCAGTCACATACTAACATAAAAAATATAACAAATTTTAATGTTTTATTGTTTTTTTTAGGAATCGTGATATAAATATCATTAAAACTCTAATGTGATACCGTAATTTATTTAAATCGTTACATGCTAATCACTTAATGATTCATTTTTTAAGATATAATAGTTCGCTACATCCCACATAACACACTTTTTGATGGCCACATTTCAAATAAGTTTTATCTTGATTATGATTTACATAATAAAACAATATTAGATCAATTAGACTGATTGTAGTCATTTTAACCAACATGGATTTTGTCCTTTGTTTTTTATTTCTAAGTACAGGTTACCTTGTATTTTTTTTTTGTTTGTTGAAGCGGAAAAATATTTGTGCTACATATTAAGAGAAATTTGGCAAATTATATGTTTGTTTCTTAACTTTTTTTAATGATTTACAGTCTGTAAAATAAGAACGTATCCGCGAAAATTCATTTTTGGTAGATGCGATTCAACAAAATATCGGTAGAGGGACTACGACGTATTTTAGTAAAAATATCAATCGATTCCGAACTTACGTCGAAATTACATAAAATCCAAAATAAGTCACTTGTTTGCGTGTCGGTTCTAGGAAGTCTTTCTAGTTCCCATCCAAAGGTGCCAAAAATGATATATTTCGCTGCCGCTAAATATAATAAAAAGTCGGTATCGTTTGTGAAGAAATGGATAAATTATTTTAACTTTTTCTTCAAGCTTATAGCTATTGCCTGTTTTCTTTGTTTCCTGATCTATTTATATATCGTCGCTCCATCTCTTTCTTGGACGTTCCATTGATCTTTTTCCATTCGGCGACTTATTTCTTGCTATCCGTACTCTCCTGTTGTTTCCCATTCTTCCTGTGTGTTAATCCCATTCCATTTTTCTTCCTCTTATCCACTGGTTGATATTTTCTATCTTACATGTGCGGCTTATATCTTCACTTCTTTCTCTATCCCTCAGTGTCTTGTTTGTACATCTCGTAAGTATTCTCATTTCAGTTGATTCCAGCATCCTCTGTGTTATACTTGTATCGAGTCTTGTTTCAGATGTCTAGGTCATTACTGGTAGTATCACGCTCTTGTATATTCTTGTTTTGGTCTCAACGGAGAGGAATTGAGGCTTCCCACTATCCTATTTGCCTTGTTGACTGATGTTTTACTTCTTCCTCGATTTTTCCGATACTAGATATTTCGATGTCCAGGTAATCGACCTCCGTCACCTGTTCTATTGGTTTATCTTCCACCACCAAATTGCACCTGATTCGTTCTTTTGTTATTACTATTGTCTTGGTTTTTTCAGTTGAGATTGACATATTATATTGTTTCGCTGATATGGAATTCGTATAGCAGCCTTTGCAGATCGTTCTCATTCTCAGCCGTTATTATCGCGTCATCTGCATCACATATAATTCTAAATTCTCTGTTACCCATTCTACATCCCTTCTTTCGTTTGACATATTTTCTATAATTTCATCCACAGAAGAGGACTTAAAGAATCTCCTTGCCTGATTCCAAATTCATTCAATTATTTTAACGAAATTTGGTCCCTTGTGAAGAGAAAGCTCAGAGGAAAGGCTGTCAGGACTTTGACTCAGTTGTCTCATGAGATTCGAAAAAATTTGCAGAGTACAACAGCATACCTCGAAGATGCCAGATGATTATTTATGCAGGAGGCGATGAAACGACTTACTAAGATAATTGCGCCGTCGTCAGCACACCAAAGAATACATCGATGGCAAAAAATCTTCTCGAAACACATTTTTTCAAGAATACGAGCGGTCACGTTCTTACTTGACAGACTGTAGAATCCACTATAAATGCAATTATTGACGCCTTTGTGATGCAACAACTATTTAAGAGCCAGTAATTTTTTTAATCGCATACCAAGCTCACGTTGTACAAATGTTGCTTGAAAAAAAAAACAAAAGAGAAAACTGTCGAAATTTGCAATTTTTTTAATGGATATAATTATTTATGTAAATGAAGTTCAAAGAATACTAATAATATAAAATTTTGTTTATACTGTAGTTTATTAAACAGGAAAAAATGATTCCAAGTAGTATCAAAGAAAAGTCGGATAAATTTGAAGCCTATCGATCAGCATCTTTTAAAATACCTGGAAGCATTTAATATGATTAACAACCAGCAATATGACTTTTTTAAGCAAAAATCACCAGAGAATTATCCGATTTTTTACAATTTGAAACGGTTGCAGGTGATATATCTATGTGGTATGCTTGAAAGGTCGTGCTTACAGCTCTCGCGTATTTTCAGTGGGTATTCTTTACAAGTAGCAGTTGAAGAGTTTTTTTCTAATACCTGAACTCTCAACGGAGATTGAGATTTCATACGGTCTCCTACTTTTGTCTCCTTTACAGTAATGATATGCTCAAAAGACCAATAATCCAATCTACAATTCTATAGATGATTGGACGATTATTTTTCATTTACCTTGAAGGCTCGAATATCAGTTTCCCATTCAAATATCCGCATCCAGCAGGAACTTGTTCAATTTAACAAAGATCTGGAAAAAATTATATTTTGGGGTGACGGTAACCAACTAAAATTTAGAATTATAAAACTCTAAGCGACAATTTTTCCAAAAAAGTTAACTTTACAGAACCCGACATAGTTATATCGCAACACACAGTTCTTCTATCATCGTCGCTGAGCTTGCTGAGCTTTACCTCGAAAGCAAATATATTTTGGCATGAATATGTTGCACGCATGCATGGTAGCCAGCTGCTCAATAATCAGTCGACCAACGATGAAATACTGCTGCCGTATTTACGGTTCTGCTCCCAAACATACATTGCATTTGTGAAAATGAGCAAATATTTTCTTGGAAAGTTTTCGATACATTTCTCTCCTCAGTCTCAGTTCCCTCCAGGAGATGTAGTGGTCATTTTGTTGCATTGTGGGATATTCTTCTCCACATTTCTTTATCCTGCGCTTCACGGACCAGAGTGTGAAGTGGTTTATTAGCAAGATGGATAATTTAGGCCACCCTACGGGACCTAGAACGTTCTCGAGGTCTTCTACCTGGAACTTTTCCTTGAATGATAAGTTTTTCTAAACATTTCTGATCTTTTCTCATGATATAGCGGAAAAATTAAATGATTTTTGATTGAATAAAATTTGTAATACGTTGCTGGACATTGAGCTCTAATATAATTCAGTCGTTGGTCCGTCGTGCGATACACGAGATCTTCAGTAGCAGTACAATTCTGTGGCATCATTTACCAGTCTGATTTTTACTTGTTTGGATATGTGGTTTTCTTGCCAGATCTTCTTAAGCTTTTGCACAGCAACTTTTGTAAGAGCACACCTTCGACGGATCTCCCTCACTACTGTATCGGCATTATTGACTAGGGATCCCAAGTACACATACTCACTAACAACTTCAAGGCTGTCAGTTTGTCTGACATCTGGTCTGTTGTTATTTTGCCTATCGACAATCATAACTTTGGTTTTATTTATATTCAGTTCAAGTCCTCTTAAGTATTTGTAGTAATTCCTCTTAGCTCTCAGCCAAAAAAACCGTGTCATCTGCAAATCTCAAATTACTGATTATTTTACCGTTAACTGATATCCCTCTTTGTCAATCATCCAAGGCCCTTCACACGATATATTAGCCATATATATTGAAAAGTTTGGGAGACAGGATGCAACCTTGTCTTACACCACGGTGAAATTGAAATTTGTCAGATTTTGTATCATTAACCATAAAATGGTACTTAGTATTGGTGTAGAGATTTTTAATTGGACTTATAGTTACGTGGACTACTAATCAATAAATATCCGGCTAATACACCACATCCGCATGAGGTTCAACTTATCACGCTTCATACCAACCTACTTAAGAATTTTCTTATCCGAAGAACCTCCTACCTTTGGAATGAATGCCCCATGACTGTTTATCATAGCCTTCGTTACCTTTCCTAGAACTTAAAATTTCTCTGAACCTATTAGCCTTAACCCCGGACCCAAAAAAAAATAGACAGAGTATGTCATTTATAATATCGTTTCCCGCCAAATCATTGATCCACAAGGAACTTCAAGGAGTGCAGTAAGGACAAGTAGAAAGCACTGGACAAATTTTTAAGCCAGTCTTATGGACAAAAAAATAACTGCATCTCGCGTCAACGCAGCATCGCTAAAAACTTAAATGATCGCAAGTGTTCTGCTAGTAAAACCTGTTATGGATACGTATAAATTTCAGAAAGACGCTCTAGTAAATTTTTAAATCCTGTTTTATATCACGCATGAGTTCCCTATCACACCAACAACATGGCCGCCAGCGCGGCCTCTTATTGTGTTTACATCTCGATTTCAAGAGGAATCTTTTTATAACGTGTTCCGAAAATCATTATTAATAATTTTTCAATAAGTAAATGACTCGTTTGATGTTATAATTGAAAATAATTAAAAAAAAAAGATGTCAAGAGGAAGTTTTTGTTGTGCGGTTAGTGCTTGTAAAAATATATGAGGTATCTCCAACGGAGTTAGCTTTTTTAGATTTCCCAAAGATCCTAAAAGGTAATTTATTCATAATTCTTTATTTCTATTTTGCAATATATTATATAAAGATTATAATAATTGTATTTTCATATTAGAGATACATTTTATTTGTAAAACAGTTATGTTTATCTCTCCAGATTACTGGGATTCGCTGAAATATAAGGAGAATGATTGTTGACATTATACACGCAAAGCTGAAGGTGTGCATTCTCAGAATGAACATACTTCCCCCCTCCCGGACAATATTTCTAATAGTTGAGAAATATTAATTCAACAATGAAATATTTAAATGGATAACGTGTAGAAAGGGTTGAAAAATGTTTCCACAAAAAAACTTTTCTCGTTTTTTTCTTCCTTTCAATTAGAAAAATTCATTTTTATTCTTCAGAATAGGATTTTTCTTAAAAAAAGATGTTTGAATATTTCAAACACTCTCTGGTACCATAGCAGCAATATGGCGACAAGTCATGTGATCATTACCAACTCGAACCCCTTGAGATCAAAGGTGCCGAGTCGGACTGTCGCTACTATGTTTTATGTTTACTGTGGTAGAATCATAAATCATCGTTTCAAGTAGCCCTATAACGCTTCGTAGAACCCACTGTTAATCTTGGATCACGTTAAGATTTAAACAAACAGAGTCTTGGTCTTAACCGACTATTCTGTCTTAGATACAATGCCGCAGCAAGAATTCCAGATAATTTGAAAACATATGTTTTTTTGTGAAATATTCCTACAGTTCAATTGAATAGATTTCAATAGATCCATTATTAAATAAAATACACATTATAAAATGGTATAATAATAATCGTGCCAAACCTCTCAACAGTTTAAATCATGAACATGAGAATGTTTTAAGTATACCAATTTATTGTAGGGTAACTGAGGGTAAAACGGTCCATTTGACGTCATCTCTCATTATTATGTCTATCTAATTATAATAGTTATGATATCATGCTACCAAGTCGCTTGAGGAAGGCATCCTTTAACCGTTACTCGCAGTTACAAGCTTAAGGCCTAAAGACGCCTTCGAAAATTTAAAAGTTTTTACACATGTTATAATTTATTCTCATATTGTAGAGAGGTTATTTTTAGTGTTCTCAACTAAAATTGAAAAACGGAACTGTCATGAAATCACTTCGGTGTTTGTCTATCTATCACTGCCGATTCTCTTCGAAAGTATTTGATACAGAAAGTTAAAATTGTTCAAAAATATAGGAATCACAGACGCGTAGTTTTGAAAGTTAAATTTTGATTTAAGGGGTTATTTGGGGGGTAAAATCGGAAGTGAAAAAAAAATTGAAGGTCATCGAGTGGAGTGTCAAATGAAAACTTGTGAAAACACGAGTTCAAAAATATATATGATGTAATACTAGCGCAATCGTTTCTTTCTATTATTTTTTAAAAAATTGCCATCTCTATAAACACTAAAAAAAAATTTCGAAAAAATTCTAAAATATTCTCGGTAAGGGTAAATTGAATAAAAATTATTTGATCTTTGATAATAATTTATCTGGTACATAAAAAAAAATTTTTGGAATGTGTTCTTCAAATTTAAATTTTTGGAAAGTCTAATTTAATAATTCTAAATAAAAATTCCGATATGTGGAAAGTTTATAAATAGCACTGGGGTTATATAAATATAACAGTTATAAATATTAAAAGATACTAGTTCTACTAGAGACAGAACCTTGATAGAAAATGTGTTTTGCAATTTTCCTAATGGCATAGAAGTTCACGTTATAGGAAGTTTTTTGAGCCATCACAAACAAGTTTGTGTCCGAATTCTAGATATTGATTTCTGAAAACTCATTTGGGGTATGATTTATAGCTACATAGTAATTTTTTATATTAATAGAAATCACGGGACGGAGCACTTGCACTATACCGTTTTTTTCCATTTGAAATTGGGACGTATTAGCTTTTAAAATATTCGGTTTAATTATATATTAACACAACCTCATAATATGCGCGTATGTTTGTTCACGGTATAACTGCAAATTGGATATAGCAAAATTGCTACTAAATTCTCGTAGTATCTCAAATAGCTGCTAAATTTCTGAGAGGACAGGTTCCTGACTTGACTTGGTCCATTATTGATCAATTATAACTATTATCGTATCAAAAAACAGTTTAAAGTCAAAAAAATAAGGAAGAGGTTGCAAATATAGTCTGTAATATATAATAAATAACCATTTCATAGCCATTATAATTTTGTTTCTTCCCACTCTTAGGATTTCAGAGTATTCCATTTAGATAATTTAGAAGAAAATCTAATTAATCGAAAAACAATAATAAAGATCTTTCTTAATAGTACCGTTTTGCCTTTACTTTCCCTACTATTAAAAATGGGGCGTTCACCATCAATTCACTTTAAGTACGGATTTTGTATCATAACAAAAGCACACGTAATACCTTGTTGTAGGTGATTTTATGGTAAATCTTACGCAATAGGTTAGTTGTATTGAGAATAAAATAATTGTCATATTTTTGTAAAATTATTGCTGCTTTTATACTTGCTTTAGACGAATAATAATACATTTTTACGCCACCCACCTTTGTTCACTAATGAATGCAATGCAAAAATACACACCTTTTTAGTGTTCTGTACACACTTATGGCTTCATTTCTGTGTCCGTCTATCTGTCACCTAATTTTCTCCGAAACTATTTGACATAAAAAGTTGAAATCCGTCACAAATGTAGGAATTGATGGCCCAATTAAAGCCACTTAGTTTTGGAAGTTAAATTTTGACTTAAGGGGTTAGTTTTGAGGGGTGAAATCGGAATTGAAAAAATTTTGTTTCAATGTCATTGAGTGAGGTGTCAAATGAAAGTTTGTCAAAAATACAAGTTCAAAAATATATAGGATGTAATACTTTCGCAAACTTTTCGTTATATTTTACTAAAAAAATTGCAAAAAATTGCTGTCCCTCCACCTTATCTCTAAGAATACTATTAAAAAAATTCGAAAAAATTCTGGAATATTCCCCATAAGGTGTAGATGAACGAAAATTATCTTCTTACGACGCCATCTCCTCACGAATGTTGGCGATCCATAAAGCTAAACACTAGCTTTAGAAACTCTGCTCGAAAAATATCACTCGAAGCACATCCAAACCACTTTTTCATGTCCTTCAGCCAAGAATTCTGTCGCCTTCCGATCGATCGTTTGCTCTTTATTATGCCTTCAATAATAAGACGTACCAATTCATACTTTGGGCCTCTCATTATACTCGTATGTCCCGGGCCTGTTCAATTCGGGAATATATTTTCTTTCTTGGATTCCACTTGTCATTTATATTAGTTCCCAAATATTTAAATGTGGAGACCTGTTCTACGGTGTTACCCCTCATTTTAAGTGAATCTGGTGGTAGATTTCTCTTTGTTATTACCATCCACCTTATATTCATAGTTAATCCAAATCTTTCGCTGGCTGTTTCGAGTCGATTGATCAGTTGCTGGAGATCTTTGATATTATTTACTAATAGAACAGTATCATCAGCTTACGATGTGTTGTTCAGTATACTCCCATTACATGTTATTCATTCAATGGAGTCATAGATTGCATCATTAAACACAGCATCAAAACAAAGATTGAACAAAAGTGGTGATAGAATGCATCCCTTTCTTACACTTTCGGTTATTTTTATGCTTTCGGACTTTTTCAACTCAATTTTTGTCTATATTTGTTGTTTCTAGAATTTTTATTAATTCTGCATCAATCAAATCATGCATCACCCAGTCAAAAGCTTTATTGTAATCTATAAAACATGCATCTCATTATCTCTGTTTAGCTGTCAGTTTTCTGATCTATGTCCATTGAAAAGTTGTTCAAATTGTTCTATATATTACTCTCATGTCTTTATTTTGTCCTTAATATCCACTACGAGTGTATTACCTTTCATAATTTAGCTGGTACATAAATTTTTTTTATTTAAATAGCATCGGGCTTATACAAATAATAAAAAATGCTATTGCTACTAGAAACAGAACCTTGATAGAAAATATGTTTTGCAATTTTCCTAATGATATAGAAGATCACCTTGTAGAACGTTTTTTTTAGCCATCACAAACAAGGTTGTTTCTGAATCCCATATACTGATTTTTGAAAAGTCATTTGGGGTGTGTTTTGTGAAGTCGCTGTTTATTTTATACCTCCGTAATAAATCTTTTTATTTTAAAAGCAATCACGATATAGAATACTAATTCCACGATTTGCATTTGGCCGATTTTTTAAAATTTATTACTGCATTTACTCTTGCTTCTAATGAATAATAATACGTTTTTACGCTCCATAAATGAATGGAATTTCGATAAATTCGACGCCTTTTTTCATTCTCTGGGAAATAAAAATACACACAAACAAACCAATATAATTTCGTCTTTGTTTTCCAGGCCGTCTTCGTTTGCTCCTTGGGTCTTGCCCTCGCCCAACACCAACAACCCTACAATGGTCCCTTAGCTGGTGGCCAACCAGCCTCCCTGTTCCCAGCTGGTATTAGTCCACAAGCCTGTCCCAACTATCCTGACTGCAGTAACCCACTCGTCGCCATTGACCAAAACGCTGCTCCACACTATGCTCAACAATCTCAACAATACCAACAAGCTGCTCAACAATATCAACAACCTGCCCAATACCAACCACAAGTAAGTACTTCGTACTTTGTTGTGAGACTTTGGTCACACTAATAGTCAAACAGTATACCGACTCGTCAACTTCACTTTTTCTACAATTTCCTAACGATGATTTTTCTTTTTAGTACCAACCTTCAGCCACACCAGCACCAGCATATCCACAGCAATATGCCCCATCTTCTCGCAGCCAATATTCCCCTGATGTTCAACAAAGATTGGACCGTGGTGAATACGTCGGTGATGGTGACTACCATGGAGAAGGATTAGCTGAAGCTTTAGCTCCAGGATATGCTGGTAAGTTTCATCCAGATTTTTAATAAATATGGCAAACAATCCACATAAATAATCTAAATCCTCACTTATACATACCATTATCAGAAATTATCTGTCTTCAAGATGTTATGAATATTTATTTCCAACAGAAAGAGATAAACTAACTTACACTTTACAGACAGGGAATAGCGAACTAAAGGTATAGTTTATCCTATCTTTACGGAACCATATATGGTACAACATATTAGAAATGTAAAAAATCACAGACACAAGAGAGAATATCGTTTCTGGCCAAATCAACGAGCCATTAGAAACTACAATGAATGCCGTAACGAAAAATAGAAAACATTGGGCAAAATTTCAACGATCTTATGCAAAAAATTACCATATTCCGCGTCCGTGCAGCCGTTAAGAACTAAATTATCGCACGTCATCTGCTAGTAAAACTTGCTGGGTATGTTTGCTAATTTTAATATCAGATAGTGTGTGATTATATACAACTTATTAAAGTACAATCTTGGTCACAGTCAAAAACAAAATAACACGAAGGATAGCACTCAGGTGGGCACCTTTTGGAAGGCGCCGCCATTTCTTCAAAAGTCCTGAGATTCACATAGGCCTCAAAAGTAAAGCTTAAAATACTTGCATTCTGCCAGTTGCTGCCTTAAAACAATGGCTTTAACATAACGAAGTGTCTACGGGCCACGAGTAGCTCCAAAATTGCTTGGTATATCATTGAGAGACAAGGACAGAAATAGCATTATTAGAAACAAAACTAAAGTGGTAGATGTAATGAGAAGAGTAGCCGAGCCGAAATGGCGTTGGATGGGGCATGTTGCAGGAGAGTGAACGGTGGACCACCAAAGGTACACAGTGGAGACCCAGAGAACGAGAAAGAAGTAGAGGGAAACCAATAAAGCGGTGATTGGATGACATAAAGGAAGTGGCTGGAAAGAAGTGGTCAAGGGTTGTACAAGACAGACAGGAGTGAAAGAAATACGAAGAGGCCTATATCGAAACGTGGATGGTGGAGTATTCAGAAAGAAGAAGAAGATTTTCTACCTTATTAGCCAAAACTATGCACGCATTTTACTTCATTCGATCAGCGGTAGCGAAAACCGGTGAATCACAGAATATCTTAAATTTTAGAAATCTGACTACACTTACATTCAACCAAATCGTAATTCATCGTTTCCAGTCGCTCTCCTTCACTTCGCTGTTAATCTGGGATCGCGTTTAGATATAAACAAACGGAGTCTTAAAAGAAACCAATATTTCACTGTTCTTAACATATGTCAGAATAGTCGATAATTCTTCAT
The DNA here is from genome assembly GCA_019049505.1 of Pachyrhynchus sulphureomaculatus. Lineage (NCBI taxonomy): Eukaryota > Metazoa > Arthropoda > Insecta > Coleoptera > Curculionidae > Pachyrhynchus > Pachyrhynchus sulphureomaculatus. Next base: position 231,918,664 of record CM032446.1, on the reverse strand, counting down.
ATCACCATTTGAAACCACCACTATAATAATTTATAACCTTACCCGAAATTATCAAATTAAAATTAATTATAACGTCCGACATTTATATTTCTTTCCTACTGTTGCATAATTTAAAATTTTTGAATGACGCACTGATTTTTTCTAGCTCAAGCACAGGCTGCTCCCTCCTACAACCAACCTCAACAATACAACGCCGCCCCATCATACCCACAAGCCGCCCCCGGCCCCGCTTACCCAGGTGGTCCCCAACCAGCTCAAATTCCAGCTGGAGTTAGCTCGCAAGCTTGCCCTAACTATCCATTCTGTCACGCATAAGGACTTACAGTTAGAACTAAAAGGAAGACGCAAGACTCTCAAGACTTAGACTGCCAGCTGACAACATGTTGTTACTCAAAAGTTCCATGTAGATAGTGTGTTTTGTAAATGTGCCTTATTTTTTTGTATTATAATGTAATTTTTTTTTTAGTTGTATAAAGTTTATACTGTAATTTTATACAAGAAGAAATACAATTTCTATTTATTCTAGTTTTTTGTTTTCAAGGCTTTTTGCTTTACCGTAATTATAATCTATATATAAAGATACAGTGGCGTGTTATATAGGAAGCCAAAAAGAGCAGTTGCGTCTTTCGCATTAATGATGATTTCGACACAATTACTCTGCCCCCTATCCAACTGGGTGTAGTGGAATCTGAATCTATTGCTTTTTAATTCATTTTTTTTTTTCTATCCTTAAATTCAAACACATATTTTACTTCCGGCAATTTTTTCATCGACATACCACCAATCTACATTCTTTTTTTTTGATGAGGTAAAAGACTCAACAGTAAAGTAATTTTTTTATTTTGGCAGCATGTACTGTATAAAAAATTATTAGACCACATATTAGTACTTTTAATACATCAACCAAAAATATACAAAAAATCATGTTGTATCAAGTCAAACTGAAATAAAAGAAGCAGATTCCAATTGGCAACTCTTTGATTTTCACTACAGTTGAACTTTGGAATCTTTGGCACAATGTCACTACACAATATTTATCACTACTACACTACACACGTTATTTTTGCACTTGACGCGCATTTCCCTACCCATCATCAGGAGCGATGATTGACAAAGAGTCAATTATAAGCTTCTCTAACCATGATAGCATCATCAGGAGCGATGTTTGACTAAGAGTCAATTACTAGCTAATAATTGCTCCTGATAATGCTAACATGATTAGCGAAACGCACGTCAAGTACAAGAATAAAGTATTTAGTGTAGTGGCAACTGTTGATCTTCATTCATCAACTTTGGGACCCGACGAGCTGAAATTCTTCAGAATCCCAACTTTTTTTAAATAATCGCTCGGACACGTTCTAACCATTAGAGAATTAACCTTAGAGTTAAAAAACATTCAAACATCTAGACATTACCATTAAAAGTCTCTGAAATGTAAAAGTAGTAAAGGGTTTTCCCAGCTCACAAGAAGTTTTAGTTGGTATGCCAACCATTCAGGTTGGAGAGCCCCACATAACTGAAGCACTTTGGGGCACCCTTATGGTGACGCAGACTGCTCCAGAATCCATAAGGCAGATTTTTCCCTGTAAAAAAAAAAGCTCGCACACGGCCGGTAGCTCATGATGCGTTCTACACTGCGAAGAGCACATCACCTTCAACAAGCTGAAATCTCGAAGGTCTCAACTAATCAAAGAAAAAGATTTGCCATTTAAGAAACCCTTAATTATTCTTCTCTTAATTGACGTGTAGTGTAATTTGGTCACACATACCATAAATATCTATTATGTTAGAAGCAAGAAACATGATGAATAAAATTCCAATAATAATTTTTTTAGATGTTGTTGTGTGTTCGTTTCCTGTAAAGTTGCTATTTCGGGGATACGCCTTTATATTGTGATAGCCTCGATATTAGAGAGATTTTGCAAAGCTTATTTTGATACACCTTTGTCGTTATATTTATTTTAAGCATGCGCAAAATTAAAGGAAAGAAATGAATTATATAGGCTTTGTTGTTATGATAGATTTGTTCCTCTATATACTACAACGAATATTGTAACTTAAAAGATAACAATATCATATAATTGGAACCCATCGTTTTAAGCTTACGCAGTATTAGAACAAAATAAAAATTCCTTTATTTTTTTTAATGCGATGCTGCAACATAAGGAGGTGAAAAGTCCCGCGACTTTCCGAGTTATGGTAGCGCAGACAAAGAAAAACCATATGTTTTTCAGTTATAGTCAACTCTCAGAAGATTCGTATAAAATTTTCATGACACTCTTGTGTGTTTGGGAGTTATAGCTGCTTAAGTGACGTTACCTACTTGATTTTTGCAAAACGATGAAACAAAAATAATTTCGTGTGTTGATTAAATATTGCTTTTCGATGGGAAGTTTTTGGGTCGATTCGTAACAATGGTCGAAACATGGATCCACCACTTTACACCTGAGTCCAAAGTCAGTCCGCAGAGTGGATGGACTCGCATGTAAGTTGCCGTCCAAAAACACAAACACTAGCTGGAAAGTTGTTAGCAAGTATATTTTGGAATACGCATGGAATAATACTGATCAACTATCTTAAGAAGGGGCGAACTGGAGACTGGTTAATTTATTAGACCTTTTGAATGGTGAAATCAAGAAAAAAGGGCCACATTTACCAAAAAAAAAGTGTTGATTCACCAAGATAATGCACCAGCTTGCAAGTCCATAAAATCAATGGTGAAATTGGACCAATTGGGCTATGAATTGCGTCCTTATCCGCCGTGTTGACCAGATCTGGTCCCCAGTGATTATTACCTCTTTTTAAATATGAAAAGGTCTCCAAATAATGGAAGATCACTGGAATAAGCGCATCACTCTTGAAGAAAACTATGTCGAAAAATAAAATTGATTTTTGGGAAAAAAAATTGTTTTTTCTTCAAATGTCTCGGGATTTTTCATCCCATGTAATACTATGAAAGTTTAAATTTAAGATATTTTACATAATTTTATGATAAGCATAACTAAATTTTTTTAACTGTATCGATTGAATAATTTTTTTCATCCTAAATGACAGACGTTTAAGTTTTTTTTTAAGTTTTTACTATATGCGAATAAATGCGTTAAGTACAACTTCTTAGCGGTTATATTGCGCATGCCTTTAATAATGACAACAATAAAGGCATGTCGAAAGTAAGGGATGCAGTATCTCTCTATTAGAAAGATTTTACAACGCTCATTTTGCTACGCCCTTAGCGATATTAGAATATAGGAGGTAAGTTCTCGCGAGAAGCGTGGCGCTCATAGATAGAGAAAGAAATAATATGAATCATTCTGTCTCTCTTACTCGGCGCAGGTCCACAACACTAAGTTAAGGTGCGTACCCGTGCGAGAATATTATTGGTATTCTTCGCTCGCTCTGACAAGAGAGACAGAATGAGGCACATTATTTCTTTCTCTTTTAAACGATGCCACGCGTTCGCTTGCGGCAGGCTCTATACTTTTACCTCCTCTATTCTAATATCTCTATGGATAGGCCACTGTCTTTATCTTTATTTGAAGCATGCGCCGACTATTTGGAGCTTGCGTAGTAGTAAAGGGAAGAAATTAAATAAATGGACTCAGCTGTTATCGTTATTTAAAGCATCTGCCCACCATTCGGAGCTTACGCAGTAGTGAAACAATATAAGAGAATCCTTTATTGAGGATAACGATTTCCCTTATTTAGGAACTTATACGAGAGGTTATTTGAAGTTCGTTATTCTTATCGCTATTATGGTAATTCTTGTTTTTTTCCCATTTAAGTATTCAATCCACTAAGAAAATACAATAAAATTGAAATAATCTTTTATTGCAAATAACACTGACAAGAATTAATAAGTGTACAGATTATGTTTTTATTTTGAAATCTTTGGCACAATGGCATTGTAATGTGTGTAGTGCTAATTTCAAATGAAATTTTATTTATTGTACATTCGTATTACAATGAAAATATCGAAGCAAGTGATAGAAACCTGCTAGACACAATTTTAATTTAGAAACTGGTATTAACCCATCAAATACTAACCGGTGTGCTTAACCAGGAATTCCTGAGGCTGAGCACATACTGGAGCAGCGAGCAAAGCAAAGATGAGAGCAGAGAGTAACGCGACGAAAACAAACACATATTTTCCTGTCGAAACACATATACTGAGACCTACGTCGGAGATGTGCAAGCTCTGATATAGTGGAGCGAAGCAAACTGGTGTCACCGCTGTTAGTACCTTTGCGAAAAATGAATTTAGAAGAATTAATTAGTTGTATTTTTGTTAAAAAATGCTCTGTGGAATCAGCTTAGTTTACTACCCCAAAAAGGAGAAAACTTCCACGAGGGCAAAAAATGTTATTAAGGATGAAAATTCAAGAACTGCTGTACTATTCTGTTTACAGAAATGAATGCCAGAACATTCCGAACGTTTCCCATATTCGGGAAACTGCGACACAAACACATCCAAGAAGTCATGAAAAGAATTCAGAATCCACGAACTTACAGCCTATGACACAGCAATATTCAAATCCCACATCAACTTATATTTTTTTTCTCTCATTTGTCATTGAAATTGTTCAAGTATGAACAACCATCAGTTTGCCTCTCAAAATTCTTACAAACTAAAACTTAACCTACTGCTGTCCATCCATTGACGACGAGAGTTTTCATTGCACTTCAATATAGGATATTGCATTACACTATGCTCTGCTTTTTGTTTCACTACACTATGCTCTGCTCTTTGTTTCACTGCACCATGCTCTGCTTTTTGTTTCACTTCACATCACTCACTACACCAAGTCGAGGGGTTTAGTCCTCTTCAGTCAGCGGTGCAGATTGACGTTGTCGAGTAGATATAAGACCTCGGCGTTGGAATGGCGATGTAGGTGAGTTTCATGCTTCCTAGCAAAATGTTGGATCACTTCTTTAACAGAGGGGACCTTTAGATCTCTGTGAAGGTCTGAATTTCTCACGTACCAAAGAGCATCAACGATAGTCCTCAGCACCATACTTTGCCATGTTTGAATAATCTTGGCATTGCTGTCGCTTGTACATCCCCATATTTGGATACCATAAGTCCAAGTTGGTTTAAGGATCTGGTTGTAGAGTAGTAATTTATTTTGTACTGACATCTTCGAGTGTCGTCCCATGAGCCAATGCATCTGTCGAAATCTAATATCAAGCTCTTCACGCTTTTTCTTCACATGTTCTTTCCATTTGAGCTTTCTATCCAGGGTCATACCCAGGTATTTAGCGGTGTTGGCATATGAAGCCACAACCCCGTTTAAGATAACTGATGGTATTTCTTCTAGTTTTCGATATGTGAAATTGGTATGTATTGATTTTAGCTCGTTAAGTTTTATTTTCCTCTGTTTAGTCCATTCCTGTATCCTGTCGCTAGCTGCTTGAAGTTTTCTGGTGGCTTCCTGTACTGTTGGTCCGGTGGCAAGGATTGCAGTATCATCAGCGAATGTTGCGACGGTCACGTCTTTAGTTACGGGTAGATCATACATGTATAGCAAGTATAAGAAAGGTCCTAAGACGCTACCCTGTGGGACACCTGCATTGATCTCTCTGAAGTCTGAATATGCGGCCTCATATCTCACTCTAAAGATCCTACCAGATAAATAGGACTGCAGAAGCTGAACGCATTTTCCTGGCATCGTATTTTGTAGCTTGTGAAGCAAACCTTGGTGCCAGACCCTATCAAAGGCCTGGGTTACGTCGAGAAAGATGGCTGAACAATATTGTTTATCTTCTAAAGCTTTCTCAATCAGGTTCGTTATTCACATCAACTTATATAAGCAAGTTTTCACTAAACATATAACGTTTATGTGCTGTCATAAGTTACAAATTTAAGCACATAATATTACAAATTAGTTTTATTACCTTACCGTAACGTAACTGCAAGACGTTCAGTTGGATCTATAGAATTCTGATTACAATTTGTCCATTTTTTTAACAACTTATGTTTTATTCTCCCGAAAATGTAATCAAATGAACTAATACTCATTCGAAAATATGAACTAAATTACTAACTCACTGTACAAGTGATGCAACTTCTAGTAACTTTGTTTTTATCGAATAAATACCAAATTTTTAAGAAAGAACCCTCTAGTAACAATAAATCCATCCCTCCTGATGCTGAAAACTCGACTATGAACTCCTCACTATGTGTGGTTAACCCACTCATCGTCGCGTTTGCTCTTTACCGCACGGCGTCCCATTATCATCACTGCTTTGCTCGCTGCTCCAGTATGTGCTTAACCTAATGTTTATAGAAGATGAATACTAACCTAACCTTGCAATTCCGTCGCGTTAATACTGCGCATGCTTGAGATAACCATAATGACAAAGGCATGTGAAAAATAAGCGTTGCAAAATCTCTCTATTTAACAGATATTATTATATCTTATCTTTAATTTCAGTATATCCGTGTTTCTTATATACCAACCCAACGTTTTTATATGTATATCTGTATTATAAAACCACTTTTTTACTATAAAATTTTCAATTGTCTTTCACCTACAATTTCAGACAAGGTCACCCATATTAATGACCATAAAAACAGAATATCGTATTTTATGAAAATGAACATGATTTACCTTTGAAACGCCTTTTTAAATATGCATAGAGTGTATCAAATATATTACTTGTAATTATTTTTTAAATTAATAACTAATGTAATGTTCATTTAGCTATGAAATTAGTGAACGTATCAATCAAATTTAAAAGGCTTAAAATACTTCAAAATAGTACAATCTAAAGGAAGCGCAAACGTCATATTATTATACTACGGGGGCGTATTAATCAGTTTCTCGCTTAGCATAGAAAGGACCAGCAAATCTGAAAAACAAATTATTTATTCTACTTAATGCCCTTTCAGCTTTATACTCTTGATATAATGGTTAAAGAGAGTAATTCTAGATCTTCTAAAAAAATCTTTGTCTTGGTTTGAAAAAAAACAGTCTTCGAAAAAATGTATTACTTCTTCATTTGAATAAAGCTTGTCTCTTGTCAAATAATTTTTTCAGTTTTGGGAATAAGTAATAGTCTGATGGAGTTAAATCAGAGGAATATGGGAAATGATCGGTTAGTTCAAAGCCCAATTCGATTTTTTTAAAAAACTAACGGTGATTTGCAAGTAGCCACATTGTCTTGCAAAAACAGCACTCTTTTAGATCCTTTTCCTCGGCGTTTTTCTATAATTTTTTGGTCATGTTATTATTATCATTAACTTCTTCTTCTTACGACGCCGTCTCTTTACGAAGGTTAGCAAACCATACTGCTAAACGAATTTTAGAAACTGCTGCTCGAAAACTATCACTCGAAGCACATCCAAACCACCTTCTCATCTCCTTCAGCCAAGAATTCTGTCGTCTTCCTATCGATCGTTTGCCATTTATTTTGCCTTCAATAATTAGACGTAGCAATTCGTACTTTGGGCCCCTCATTATATGTCCGAAGTATTGATTTTTTCTTATTTTTAAGGTTGTTAGTAATTCCTTCATTTTGTTCATTTTTTCCAGTACTTCTGTGTTTTTATTTTCTGTACACAGGAGATGCGAAGAAGGCGTCTTTAAATGTACATTTCAAAAGATTCCACTCGTTTCTCTGAGCCAGGGTCAAGGGTCCAGCACTAACATCCATACAATAGCACCGAGAATACATACGCTCTCACCATTCTCATTCGGAGTTCTAGACTGAGACTTGTGCGATGAAAAAATTTATTGATATTCATGTATGTTACTCCGGCCTATTCAATTCGGGAATATATTTCGTTTCTTGGGTCCCACTTGTAATTTATACTGATTTTCAAATATTTAAATATGGAGGGTGTGGTGGTAGATTTTTCTTTGTTATTACCATCCACTTGATTTTTCTTATATTCATCCAAATCTTTCGCTGGCTCTTACGACTCGATTGATCAGTGGCTGGAGATCTTTAATATTAATTGCTAATAGAACAGTATCATCAGCATACCGTTTGTTTTTTTATGGGTCTAGCACACGTGCTACAGGGAAGTCTCTAAAGCGCTCTAGGAGCGGCATGTGTGCGGAAGACTGCTTGAAAAGCATTGTAAGCGGAGTAACAAGCTCAACCTCATACGGATGTGAAGTATTAGCGCGACGTGTATTTCTAACATGCACCGCTCTGGGAGGAATTAAGCGGGCTACATCCTTTGAACACTTTCCATGAAAATACTTATAGAGCAGACTCAAGTCGCCAACCATTCTTCGATGTTCCAGCGAATCAAGGCCGCCGGTCAGTTCCGGGTCTCCAATCAGACCAAGAGCTCTTCTCTGAATCCAACAAATGCAGTGTGTGTTTGGGAGCGGAGCCCCAAACATAGCAGCAGTATTCCATAGTTGGTCGAGTTTGAGCTTTGTAAAGAAGTAACAGTTGTTGTGGAGTGTAAAGCTTTCTGGTTCGAAATAATATTCCCAACTTTTGAGAAGCTCTCCTTACTGTGCCTGCAACATGTTCATGCTAGGACATATTTGCTCCCAAATTAACGCCCAACAAATTGAGTGATGATACTAGGGGAATGGAATGCCCCGACATGACTATGTCGGATTCAGCAACGTTAACTTTTTTAGAAAAAATTGCCGCCTGTGTTTTTGTAGCGTTAAATTCCACTTTGTTACTGTCACCCCAAGATAAAATTTTTTCCTGGTCTTTGTTAAGTTGAACGACTTCCCGCTATCTGCAGATATTCGTCTAAGTAGCCACTCTCCGAGCGTTCAAAATGAATGAAGAGATAAGCGTACTGTCATCTGCAAAGCTGTAGATTGGGTTTCCGGTCTTTTCCAGCAGATCGTTAATGTAAATGAGGAAGAGAGCAGGAGATAGTATGGAGCCTTGGGCACACCGGCGTTGATAGTGAAGGTGTTAGAAAGAAAATCCGTCGATTGCCACTCGTAAAGAACGCTCTCTGAGGAAACATGAGAACCACAAACAGAACCTCTCAGATATACCATAAGAACGTAGCTTAGCCAACAGCCCATCGTGCCAAACACGGTCGAATGCCTTGGATATGTCAAGAGCAACCGCTCGAGATTCTCCAAAGTGTTCAATTGCGTTGTTCCAAACATGTGTTACATAAGTTAGAAGATCTCCTGTTGATCTATTTTTACAAAAGCGATATTGGTGATCGCTAATAATGTTGAATCCTTCAAGATATTTTAGAAGATGCTGATTAATAGCCTTTTCCATGACTTTCGATATTATTGAAAGCAATGTGATTGGTCGGTAGTTATTTGGCAAGGTCTTTTTTAGGTATCAGCTGAACTGTGGCAAGGAAATATTCCCTTTCTGTAGGATAGGTTGAAAAGTCTACAGGAAATTGGTGTTAGTTCCCTCGCACAGTTTTTGAGAACTATGGCAGGTATTCCGTCAGCGCCAGGAGCCTTTTTGGTGTCTAGCCTCATTAAAATACGTTTTATGATACGCTGTCTAAAGACAATATCGGGCATCCTTGACTGCACTATGGGAATAGTAAGTAATCGACAGTAGAATGTGAAGCAAAGAGTTCAGCCAACAAGTTCGCTTTCTCGACAGGTGTCGTTGCAATAGAATTATCTGGCCGTGTGAGTGGTGATATGGTGGATTTCGTGAAATTTTGACTAACTGCCTTAGCGACTGACCAAAAGGACCTGGAATTGTTGGGGCAAGCGAGAAGTTTGTTTCTAATCCGTTGATTGTGTGCCTCCTTGGTTTCGTCGATAATTTCTTTGCATCTGTTCCTGGTACAAACAAAGGTGTTACGATTGATGGTGTTAGGATTTTGACGCCATTGTCGGTATGCAAGATGTTTAGAAGCAACAGCTTCTTTGCAATTTCGGTCAAATCAAGGCTTGCCGTTGGAAGGGCATTTCTTCGAAAAAGGAATGTAAGCCTCCATACCGGCCAAAATAACATCGGAAACCTCCCTGGCGTAGTCAGATGGGTCGTCGGATCGAAAACAAACGTTATATTGATCAGAATTTCAAAAGTTCTTTTTATATGTAAAAGCCGTGCTTAAATTTAATAGCTAGTTTCAATAAATAATATCATACCGTAACCGACATACCAAATAGCTGTGAAATAGAAAGATTGCGACCTATCACACCATATATTTTACGTTATATATTTTATAACCCACATTTAACATCAAATGACTCACAAATGTAATAAACCTGCAACTAATTAATCTATTTACGTAAAATAAGAATACTAAAATGTATAATAACGTGGGAATATAAAATAATTTTAAATACAATTTATGTCATTTTTAAAACATACGGGTAATATTACGTATGGCCCAGTAAAACGAAATATTTTACGACATTTACTTTACCATTTGTTAATAACTGCTGCAATGAATTTTTTTCGCTTTTATTTATAAATTAACATAGTCTTTAAGAAAATGACTTAAAATGCGCACCAACAAAACAATCTACGTGATGTAGAGTTAAGCGTATAGCACAGTCGCCTGAGGTTTTGAGCTCTCATTAAATGTTAACAGACTGCATTTTGGCACACACCTAGTTTTTGACGCAGAATACGATAAAAAAAAGTTAGCACAGTTCGATGTACGCTAAGCCCACAAAATCCAAAAAAAATCAAATATTCGGTTTTTCGGTAATATCTCGAAAAATAAAAAAGATATCAAAAAACTAATGGCACCACGTGAAAGAGCGGAAAATCCGTATAGATTTCTTTCTCCAGATTTTTTCATTAGCAAGAGAATTTATTAAAAATTCGGATAGGTGATTCAAAAAATCCAAACAGATTAATTTGAAAGTCTACTCGCACCGCTCGAAGGTTAATCGATATTACTTGTTTTCAGAGTGTAAAAAAAGTTAAAAGATAGCTTTTTGAAGAGAAGACTTTCAGCTTTCCGATGATATTAATAGTTTTTTATTTTTATTGCTTTATAATTTGTGAAAAACGAAATTTTTGTTTGCATGATTTTAAGGGGCATACCGTAAATTACAAATATTTAATAAAATATAGTATTGAAAAAAAAAATCCTTGTGCACATATCATTATTATACCTTAAGTTTCAATATAAGAATAATTAAAAATACTCATATTGTCTGTGTTATTTAAAAATTGAGTTTTGAAATTTGAAAACTTGCCTGCTGTAGTGCTCCGCCTGCTATTTTACGTTCAAAGCAGTACAAAATAGTTAAAAAAGTCGAAATTTTTTTTATTTTTTTAGTTACTGTTAAAAGTGTACTTAATATTAGAAAATCATTAAAAACTTAATATTAGAAAATCATTAAAAATTTAGTATTCAAGATAAACGTGTTTTTTGCTTATTTATTATACAACTTAAAAAAAAAAAATATATATTTAAAGGTGGGAAATGAAAGATAAAAATCTAAGCTTTAAGTATAAAGTATTTACATTTTGATTGATTGATTGTATGGAGGATTTGGGCGCATCGACTGCTAGGGTCATATAGCGCCTATGATGGAGATATAGTAAATTAGATTTTATTTTGAAGTTGTAGACTCTTAAGATAATTTGTTATTTTGGGCATATTTTTTAGAGATTTTTTTCCATGGATAATAGTAGAGAGAGTCTATGAGTTGTGATATTGTGTCTTATTCTGTCGTGTGAGTGTCGTGGATCTTCAAAGAGATGCTTAATCGTGAGTGGACTGTCACAAGTCTGGCATGTCGGAGGAGCTTCATTCTTGAGTAAATGATTATGTGTGATATACGTATGACCAATGGATAGCCTCCTCCAAATGCAATTCTCTCTTCGAGTGAGATGGTTAAGCTGAAATGGAGGTATAACTAGAGGTTTAATTTCCCAAAGTTTATTTGTTTGCTCCAATAAATCCCATTGTAGTTGGAAGAGTTGATTGTGTTTTATTTTTAATAATCTAAGATATTCTTTGGGATGATTCTCGCTTTTTATGTTTGTTCCTTTTGATATAGCTAGTTTGGCTAATTTATCAGCCTTTTCATTTCCGAGTATTCCAACATGACTTGGGATCCATAAAAAGGATATCACTCTGTTTTTTAATTTGGCTATGTGAAGTAGATCCAATATTTGTCTGATGTAAGCTTGTTGTAAGTTCCCAGTGTTCATCGCTTGAAGAGAACTGTATGAATCTGAGGCTATCAGGTATCTTTCCTTTTTTTCACATTGAACTATATACCTTACGCATTCTTTGATTGCATATAGTTCCGCCGCATATGTTGAAAAATGATGGGGGAGTTGAAATATACTAGAGTGATTTTGAGAATAATAAGCGGATCCAACTCCTTGATCAGTCTTAGAGCCATCTGTATAATATAAATTATGGTTTGAGTACTTTAGATCTATCAATGTGTGGAATTTTATTTGTATGTATCTCGAGTTGTATTTTAATTTGGGAAATACCTGTAGTGAAAAGTCAATCTGAGGGAGAGGGAGTGTCCAAGGAGGGAAAGTTGTAATTAAAGGATAATCATATGCCGGATTCGGGAGTGAAAGAGATCTAAAGACTGTTCTGACTCTGGCTTTGAATGAGTTTGGATGGAACGGGAGAGAAGAGAGGGTGTTTTCTAAGTGCAGTAGCAATTTCATGTGAGGGCGGTGTAGTGCCCTAGAATAATACTTTATTAATGATTCTTGTCTGTTAATGGAAAGGGGAGAAATAGAAGAAATAGACTGTAGACTTGGAATTGGTGAGGTTTTGTATGCTCCCGTTATCAATCTCAATGCTTCGTTCTGTATTGTTTCCAGTTTTTTCTTTGTTGCTTCAGATGCAGTGTCATAGATCATATCTCCATAGTTTAGTTTAGATAAAATGAGGGCTCTGTAAATGTTGTGGAGAGAAGAGAAATCTGCACCCCAATCTTTATTTGCAATTGATCGTAATAGATTCAGATCCTGAGTAGTCTTTGTGCGGAGTGAATTAATATGAGGAACCCAATTTAGTTGACTGTCGAACGTGAGTCCTAGTATGTTTAGCTGAGCTTTGGCCGAAATGGGAGTGTTGTTTAGATTGAGAGGGTTTAATTTAGTGCAATTTCGTTTGTGGCATACATGCAATACAGAGGATTTTTGGGGAGAGAATTTATAACCATAGTCTTTTGCCCAATTTTCGATGTGATTTAAACTACGTTGAAGGGATGAGGTGAGGGTGGAGTTTTGTGGAGAGGAGAGGTGTAGGATGATGTCATCTGCGAAGAGTTGAAACTTGATGTTGTTGGGTAAATGATCAATAAGGGAAATCATTGCAATGTTGAATAGTGTGGGACTCAACACTGATCCCTGTGGGACGCCCCTGGTGAGTATGTGTGGACTTGAATATTGACCATTGACTCTGACTGTGAAGGACCTCTGTTTGAGGAAGTTGTGTATGTACTTAGGAAGGGAACCCTCGAAACCTAGGTCATTTAATTTGTAAAGAATGACATTTTTATCAGTGAGATCGAACGCGTTAGTCAAGTCCAATGCAACTATTAAATGGTGATGTTTACGGTTAATTGATTGAATGATTTCTTGTGAAAGTAATAATAGATGGTCGATCGTTGATCTATATTTTCTAAAGCCGAATTGATATGGTGATAGAATGTTTTTGAATTCAAGATACCATGAGAGCCTGCCATTCACCATTCTCTCCATCACCTTTCCCAAATGATTGGTAAGGGAAACCGGACGATAACTTTCTATCATGGTTTTCGGTTTTCCCACCTTATGGATAGGAACGATTGTAGATTGGAGCCATGCTTCTGGAAAAAGATTGTTTTTCCATAAATGATTGTAAAAATTTAATAGAATTTTTTTGATGGGCAGTGGAAGGTTAATTATCATAGGAAGCAGGATTTTGTCCGGTCCCGGTGCTGAATTTTTTGATTGTTTGAGAGAGTTATTTAGTTCTGTCATTGAAAATGGATTGTTATACTTGTGTAAAGTTGATGTATTGAAGTTAAAGGTGGTAGCTTTCGGAAATGGAGAATGAGTATGATTGGATTTTTGTTGGAAAAAAGAGGCGAACAAATTTGCAATTTCTGTCGGATCATCCTTTGGAATTTTATTGTCAAGAATTATATTTATTGAACGAGTTGGTGAACCTTTCATTCTTTGGATGGATTGCCAAAGGTAAGACGAGGTGGTAGTTTGATTTAAGGAACTGACAAATTTCTGCCAGGATTCTTTCTTGGCTTGTGCTAATGTTCTCTTCGCGTAGGCTCTGAGTTTTTTGAATTGTGTTAAATTATCAGGAGAAGGATGTCTTTTTAATTGTGTTAGTGCTCTCTTTCTGTTTCTGACGGCCTTCTCACAGTCTCTCGTCCACCAAGGAACCTGTCGTCTGCGGAAAGTAGGAAGAAGAGGGATAAAGGCGTCTGCTGCCGAATTCATAGCTGTGGTTAATTCCTCGAGAAAGACGTATTTACATTTGTTGAAAACACAAAAATTCTAAATTACTCGAAGAAATTAAATGAATTACGCACCCTCTAGCCGTCATATTGGATCCGCTATTTTGAATTTTTCAAAAATCTGTCATCAGATTCTTAATCAGCACCCTGAGAATCCTTTTAATAGCCAATTTCAAAATATTTAAAAGTATACAGAAACGTTAATCTAATCATAAATGAGGTTGAAAGCATGATTCCCACTCCAACTTAAGGGGTTAAACAAGCCATTTTATTTTAAATATTTTTCTTAAATTACGGCAATACTTAAAAAATCTTTGTACTCTTTTTGGTAAAATTTCCCGTTCTTTTACGTGATGTTATTAGTTAATCGATGTCTTTTTTGTTTTTCGAAATATTTGCGAAAAACAGATTTTATCATTTTATTTTCGGTTTTTTAGACTTAGTAGCAATCTTTTTTTATCATATTCTAAGTCGAAAAAGCTACCTATATGCCAAAAAAGCAGCATGTTAACACTTAATGAGAGCTTTTCGTCAAAATTTGCCTCTGACGACTGGGCTAGTAAGAGATCAGAATAATTCAATTTTCATATCTTCGTAGACACCAAAAAAAAAAAAACAGAGACGAATCTCTCTCTCCCTCTCTCTTTCTCTAACAGCCTTTCCGCATCCACTTCTGGATATAAGCTTCCCCTTCATTTTTCCAGAGTTTCTGATCTTGAGCTATTTGGTGCCAATTGCGTCCTACCCTCATCTTAATGTCGTCCAACCAGCGTCTTGGTGTACAAAGCTCAAATTCGACATACGATGGAATATTCCTCTCATTTGGGGCTCTGCTCACAAACATACACTGCATTTGTCGGATTCTATTCAAAAGAGAGCTGTTTACCTGATTGAGTCTGTTCTACAAATATTTTCATGGATGTAACCCGCTTGATTCCTCCTAGAGCGGTGTACGTTAAGAATGCTCGTCGCATTAATACATCACACCTGTACAAGGTTCAGCTTATCACTCCTCGTATAACCTTTTTCAAGCAGTTTTTTATATGAAGAATCCTTTCGAATGATTTAGCCAGGACTATGTTTCCCAAGACCAACGTGAATCGCTTTTTTCCACACACGCGTCGCTCCTGTAGCTCTTTAGGGATTTCCCTGCAGCTCATGTGCTATGACCATAAAAACAACCATGTTGAGAAAGCTTATAGCACTCTGTTGACCGAATAAAACATTCAAATATTTTTTCTGCAACGTAATTACAGAAACTTACACATGAATGGAATTATAAAGAATTTTATAATATTTTCTTGCAACCACACCAACGTTTACTAGCTTCTCTCCATTTTTAGTGTTCCGTATGGAACACTTATAAGATGACTTCGATGTCTGTTTGTCTGTCACCCGATTTTCTCCGAAACTATTTGTCGTAGAAAGTTGAAATTTGGTAATAATATAGGAATTGATGGCCTCATCAGAGCCATGTAGTTTTGAAAGTTAAATTTTGATTTAAGGGGTTAGTTTTGGGGGGTAAAATCGGAAGTGAAAAAAAAAATTTATACTAGGTCATCGAGTGTGATGTCACTAGTAAAATATATATATATATATATATATATATATATATATATATATATATATATATATGTATATATATATATATATATATATATATATATATATATATATATATATATAATGTAATACTACTCAGTATATATCACCACTACACCAAACACTTTATTTTTGCACTTGACGCGCGTTTCGCTAACCATGTTAGCTTCATCAGGAGCGATGATTGACTAAAACTAAACTACAAATCTACCCTATTTATTCTTAGCCTAACCCTTGAATTACTCAGGCGGAACTAATGGCATAGGCAAGGCCATCAGTTCCGGTCAAGTAACCAGTAGAGGGGACTGTAAGGAATAGGCCCTCTGTCTTTATTTAAACTACTTTTATATTTTATAATCTCCATACTTTCGTATGCGTTCAACAATCTCCTATCAGATACATTTTTTATTAATCTTAGATTATCTAATGTTACAATATAATCAGCTTCAAGGGCATGTTCAGCAATGCTAGACTTTTCTGTTTTACTGTAGTTTAAGTGTGCTAAATGTTCTTTAATTCGTTCTTTAATTGACCTTTTAGTTTGCCCAACATACTTTTTGTCACAATCATTACAACTAATTTCATAAATTCCACTCTTCTCACAATTAGGAATCTTATCTTTGGGATTTCCTAAGATTTTCCTCAAATTGTCTGATGACTTATAGACTAAGGTGAGGCCTGCCTTATTAAATACCTTATTGAGTCCTTTGCTAAATTTTAATGTTTTCGTTTATAATCGTCTATGTACCAACATACATAATAATAACTTTAGTGTGACTTGTTTTATTTTCCTTTGAATGCTTTCTTTTAATTTAATAATTATTATGATTCATTTTTCTAAGCATTAGCGCCTAATCTAAATAAAAAAGTAGTGAAAAATGATATTAGATTTTGTTTACTGTATGTAACGAACTTCGGATATAGAGAACCATTTTTAGTGATTTTTTGAAGTTCATTATAAACGGACTTCACTGTATATATACGAAATCTGCTACTGGAGAACCATTGAAAGATGAATATCATTTCCTGATAGTTATTGTCAAGTATGAAAATATTACATTGGTACTAATAATAGTTATTAATGAAAATGAGCAGCTGCCAAATGAAACATTTCTTATTACTCTGTGTTAGCGATAAAAAAAAACAGTACTAAATCATTATTAGGGTTGGTAGAGCGTAGGTATAAGCGCTATGGATTATCCAATAGATTACAAAACAATCAATCTTGTGGTATTAATTCGCTTTAACGAGTTACTTTTACAGCCTTGCCCAATGTAATTAAGAGGAATATCAAGTACAAATAACCGAAACTAAAATGTATTATTGTTAAATTCCTGTTAGCATTTCTAACATATTGTTTACTAAGTTGATTAAAAATTAAAATACAAGGATTTCCTACATTTTTATAGAAATAACAATGCAATCATGCCTACAAGAGGTTTAATATGTATCTACAGTATAGCTAGGGGGAAGGCGGGTGGCAATATGCCACCCTGCACTTAGGCATTTCGAAAATTTGCCTCTATTGGAGGTTCTCATTTGTAAAAAATGTATATAAAAAATATATATATATATATATATATATATATATATATATATATATATATATATATATATATATATATATATGTATATATATGGATCATTCTTCGTCAACCGGAACCCCCAATAGTCCATAAATTGACGCAATTTATGAGGACACAATCTGGTCCAGATTAAAGCTTATGATATGTAGTTTTGAATTTTGAGTGGCATATTAAGAAAATATGCTAATTTGGGCTCAATACCGACCCAAATCTGAAAATGAATATCAAAACATTTCAGTAAAACTAAAGTAAAAATGTAATTTCCTAATACAACAAAAAGTTTTCTCTACAACTTTTGAAGGAAAAGTTTTTTTTATGGCCTCAATTTTCGGAGATATTTATCACAGCGTATTGGCCATATTTTGGATATTCGACAATTTTTTACTCGAAAACTAAAACTTTTAGAGAAACTATGTAAGCAATTCGTTACTTTGACCTATATTTTTAGTGTTCCGCGCGGAACACTTATAAGGTCACTTCGGTGTCTGTCCATCCGTCTGTCACACCTGATTTTCTCCGAAACTATTTGACATAGAAAATTGAAATTTGGTACTAATATAGAAATTGACGGCCTCATTGAAAATTAAATTTTGAGGGGTTAGTTTGGGGGGTGAAATCGGAAGTGAAAAAAAAATTTTACGAGATCATCGAGTGGGGTGTCAAATGAAAGCTTGTAACAACACGAGTTCTTGTACTATTTTTAAAAAATCGTTGTTCCCCCTTATCTCGAAAAGCACCTATCCAAAATTTTGAAAAAATTCTGGAATATTCTCCACAGGGTGTAGATTGAACGGAAACTACCACGAGTGCATTACCTTTAATAATTTATCTGGTATATAAAAAAAAGATCAAAGTCATCAGTTTTCAGTAAAGATCGGAAAAAAACTTTGTTGTATACTCATTCTGGGATGTGTTTTGTGAAGTCATTGATCATTTTATACCTCGGAATCAAAAATTCTTATTTTAAAAGTGAGCAATGTATGAAACACTAATTGCTCAAGTCCAACTTGTACAACAAATGTACTTATCTTGAGTTTAATGATTAGCCGGTTAAAAATTTTGAAAATCTTATGATGGGGTCATGTTCTATGGGAAATTTTACATCGAAATTTTTTGTCCTAAAAATGAGATTTATGCAGGGATATATTGTTTTAGAACGAGAAAATCGTAAAAAACAAATCAAAATAACGAATTGTTAAAAAGTACTTCAAAAATTCTGAAAAAATTCATGCTGATTCTACGAATGAAAACAAGTATTCTTTGTCTCCTACATAATTTCTCTAAAAATTTTAGTTTTCCGGTAAAAAATTGTGGAATATTCAAAGCATTTCAAATACGCTGTGATAAATAGCTCCGAAAACTGAGGCTATAAAAAAAACTTTTTCTGCAAAAGTTGTAGGTTTTTTGGGGTAGAATAAGATTATCAGAGAAAACTTTTGGTTATATTAGTAAATTACATTTTTAGTTTAGTTTTTCTGAAATTTTTTGAAATCCATTTTCAGATTTGGGTCGGTATTGACCCCAAATCAGTACAATTTCTTAGTATACCACTCAACATTCAAAACTACATATCATTTAATCTGGACCAGATTTCGTCCTTATAAATTGCGTCAATTTATAGGCTAATGAGGGGTCCGGTTGACCAAAAATGACATATATATATATATATATATATATATATATATATATATATATATATATATATATATATATATATATATATATATATATATATATATATATATATATATATATATATATATATATATATATATATATATATATATATATATATATATATACCAGGTGTACAAGTATGAAATGGGGATTTCAGACAACAGATGGTGCACCAATGCAGTTTGTGCTATAAAGATTTGACACTGCGCCATTTTGTTGTGTCATCAACAAGTGTCAGACGCGCACGAGTGATAAATTGGAAAAGTGTGTGCATAGTGTTGTGTTGTTGTGTTCAATATGTCGAAATTTATACCGAACAAAGAGCCTTTGCGGACAGCATTAATTTTTTGTTTTCATTTGAAGAAAACTGCTGTTGAATCATACTGATTACTTCGAGAAGCTTAGGGTGAACATGTTCCATCGCAAGATACGTGTGAACGATGGTTTCGGCGTTTCAAAAGTGGTGACTTCGATGTTGCAGACAAGGAACGTAGAAAACCGCCAAAGAAATACGAAGATGTGGAATTGCAAGCATTGTTGGACGAAGATGATACGCAAAGACAAAAACAACTCGCCGAGGAATTGGGCGTTAGTCAACAAGCTGTTTCCAATCGGCTACAAGAGATGGGAAAGATTCAGAAGACCGGTAGATGGGTACCACATGAGTTGAACGACAGGCAAATGGAAAAGCGAAAAAAAACACGTGTGACATTTTGCTCGCTCAGTACAAAAGGAAGTCGTTTTTGCATCGTATAGTTAAAGGGGATGAAAAGTGGATTTATTTTGAGAATCCCAAGAGCAAAAAATCATGGGTAGACCCAGGCGCACCATCCACATCGACCGCAAGACCGAATCGCTTTGTCAGAAAAACGATGCTCTGTGTTTGGTGGGACCAGAGGGGCGTGGTCTATTATGAGCTGTTAAAACCTGGGGAAACAGTTAATACTAAACGTTTGCAACAACAATTGACCGATTTGAACCGTTCGCTGCTTGAAAAAAGGCCAGAATACCGAAAGAGGCAACACAAAGTCATTTTTCTTCATGACAATGCTCCATCACATACGGCAAAATCAGTTCGCGACACGTTGGAAGCACTCAGCTGGGAAGTTCTACCCCATGCGGCTTACTCACCAGACTTGGCTCCTTCCGATTACCGCTTGTTTGCATCGATGGGTCACGCACTTGCTGGGCAGCGCTTTGGTTCGTACGAAGATGTGAAAAAATGGCTCGATGAATGGTTCGCAGCAAAAGGGGAAGATTTTTACTGGCGTGATATTTACAAATTTCCCGAAACATGGGAAAAATGTATAACAAGCGATGGAGCATACTTTGAATAAAGCACTTTTTATCATTCTTCCGAATTTAACATGTTTTTTTAGAAAAAAATTCCGCATTTCATACCTGGTATATATAATATATATATATATATATATATATATATATATATATATATATATACATATATATATATATATATATATATATATATATATATATATATATATATATATATATATATATATATATATATATATGTATATATATATATATATATATATATATATATATATATATATATATATATATATATATATATATGTGTATATATATATGTATATATATATATATATATATATATATATATATATATATATATATATATATATATATATATATATATTTCAATTTTTCAATTAGGTTACGAATTTGTTTTCTGCAGCCCCTATTTTTGACAACATCCGCTTGTTCTGGAGATATTTCTGGATTAATGAAGTTTAGTAAGCGGGACTGGATTATGCGGCTCGAGACTTTGCTGTCGTGGGTGATAAAGGATATCATTCTATAAATTAGCGCCGAGATCAGTTGAGCTTGTCTTATGTAGTGGAATATATTATATAATATAATTGAACCCAACATAGCAACAGTCCAGATTATTATTAAAATGTGTGCTAGTTGTTCATGAGGTGCTTATTTACTATAGCCGTTAGCGTACATGACAAAATATTACAAAATTTTACAGTCACTTTTTTTCTTTTCAGTTATAGAAGAGCACCTTTATTATTACTTTTCTACAATTATCCTTGGTGCAGGGATTTACAGGTTTCGATATAATAGACGATTTGCATATCGTATCTGCATTTCAGCCTCATAGAAATCTGTCTCTTCTTTTGCCACTGCAGCACGTTCTGCCACAATCTCATAGAAAACCCTTGTTGACACATTGGATAATGACAAAATCGTAAAGCGACAAGTCATTAATGAGGGATGGTCGCCCACTTCGACCCTCATCATGCGCGTTTGTACAGCTATCTTTAAATTTTCTAACCCATTTTTTTACCATTCCATCGCTCATAGCGTTTATGCCATACGCCGCCTATTAATTTCGGCCGCTTTCACGTCTCTTGCATTTAAGAAACGAATTATAGAAAGTATTTCACAATCCGCGGGATTTTCAGTGATCTAAAACATTATCAACACACAAACAAACGTGAACCAGAAAGAATGCTTCCGTGATAGCCTCTGGTGCAGGTACCCAACGCGCATACACGTAAAGGCGACCGCAACGCTGCAGCGGGCATATTTCAAAAGGGAACTTACTTAAAAATTTGGTAAACCTGGCTGTTAAAGTTTTTACTAAGGCTTTTACACTATAAATAGCCTTGATGAACCTCGAAACGTTGACCATTTTATAGATCAGGAGGCTTTGTTTTCTGTTGACACCTTATTTACAGATTAGTAGTTAAAATAGTCATAGAACTATTTTATCAGCTATCACAAACAACTATTGGGTGATGCCCGATTTTAATAGATGACAGAAGCATGCACTTTTGACTGTGCTGATGTTTCTTTATAATCATATTATTTACTGACAATTTTCTAGCATTACAGTCGGTGGTAGAGTGTCGTGAGTGTCGGACGTCGACATTGAGACCAACAGATATTATGCCAGACTAACTTAGACACAACTGACCAACCTTAGTTTTAGGTTAAGGCTGTAGGTTAGTTGAGCCACTCTTTCAGTTAAAGTGTAACAAATCACACCACTAATTAAATTGTAACTCAACACCCCAAGCAATGGGGATTTAGGTTAGGTTAGGTTAAGGTAGGTTAAGTTAGGTTAGATCTAGCCATTAGAAAATTAACCTTAGAGTTAAAATTCAATAAAACAATCTAGACACATAACAGATCAGTCATGTAAAAGGAATAAAGGGTTTTCCCGGCTCACAAGGGGTTTTAGTGGGTATGCCAACCCCTCAGGTTGGAGAGCCCCACATATCTGGAGCACTTTGGGGCACCCTTATGGTGACGCAAACTGCTTCAGAATCCATAAGGCGGATTTCTCCCTATAAAAAAAAAAAAAAAAAAAAAACAATTTTCTAAATGCCTCGTGAGTTAACATAACCTTAAAAAAAAGTTTATTTAAATTCATTTGTGTGCAAGGTTAATATACAAAATGGAAAATGAAAAGTTACATTTTTGTAATGGTATGTTATATGAATTTAAAAGGGGAGTGGGTGTTGGAACTGCAACAAAAAATATTCAAGACGTTTATTTGGATCGTGCTCCTGCTCTTAAGACAGTTAAAAGGTGGTTTGATCGATTTAGAAATAGTGACTTCAATCTAAACTAAGACTAAATGTTGAAAATTCGACTGCATTTCGTCATTTAAAGCAACTTGGATACACTTCGAAACTCCATATATGAGTTTCGCACGTTTTTGCAGAACGGAACAAACTGACTTTTCTTTCTTCGCCCGTTAACAAAACGAACATTTCTTGGATCAAGTCATAACTGGAGATGAAAAATGGGTTGTGTATAACAACATAATAAGAGAAAGAAGCTGGAAGCATGGAGGTGCAAGAGCAGAATCTATGGCAAAGGCTCAGTTGCATCCAATGAAAGCGAATATATCTGGTGGGATTGCAGAGGAATAATTTTTTACGAGCTTTTTCCACATGGCCAAACAATAACTGCGGAGAAGTAAGGTGAGCAACTCGCCCAACTCAATGTTGAAATCCAAACAAAACGTCCAAATTTAGTCAATCGAAAAGGCATCATCTTTCACCATGACAGCGCTAGACCACATATCGCTCAACAGACACTGCAAAAACTTAGGAAGTTAAATGAGAAATTCTTCAACACTTGTCGCATTCCCCTGACCTTACCCCTTCAGATTTTCATGTTTCGTTCTCTGCAAAGTAATTTAAATGGCAAAAAACTAAATTCTATGGAAGAAGTCAAAAACTACCTTACGACTTTTTTTGAAGGGAAACCGCGTAGTTTCTACAAAGAAGGAATTCAAAAACTTGTAAAACGATGGTAGACAATTATAGAAAGTTATGAATGATACTATTCATTAATAAATACTATTTTTCATGAAAATGTGTTGAATTTAATTTGTTACTCGGACACGAGCTTTTGCAATCATTCAATAGATCACCGCTACTATCCTTGTGTATATGTATCAAAAACACTTTTGAAATGCTTAACCTTTATATCAC
Source organism: Pachyrhynchus sulphureomaculatus (assembly GCA_019049505.1). Taxonomy (NCBI): domain Eukaryota; kingdom Metazoa; phylum Arthropoda; class Insecta; order Coleoptera; family Curculionidae; genus Pachyrhynchus; species Pachyrhynchus sulphureomaculatus. Next base: position 231,894,928 of record CM032446.1, on the reverse strand, counting down.
ACTTTGATATTGAATATTTCCATCCATTCAACCAACTTAATTGCGTCAAGTCTTGACAATAAAAATATTGATTTATAAAAATCATCAGTGTAAAAATATTTGACCTTTTTCAAAACAAATTGAAAAATTAACGTCGTATCTAATTACATAAATCATTTGTACAGGTGATTGACAGTTATTGTATTACAAATAAAGTAGTCGTGATACAGTTTACTTCCTTGTGATTCTTTAATAGGAAATTCTGTTTTGAATATTACATACTTTATCCAAAAATGGCAATTTCCGGGTTAACCGGAACCAACCGAAAGTTGAAGTAAAGAAGAAACTAGTGGGTTTTGAACGATATCGTTTGAGAGGAATTGTGTATAAAGCAATGGTAGAGAGTTGTTCTGTTCTGTCTGTTTTATTATATTCTTACTGGTAGATGGAGCGGAAGCCTCGCGTCCCTCTATCTTTGGCTTTATTATACGTTTGACCGCTAGTATGGGTCAGTAGTAAGAGCAGAGCCTTGCCTGACTCTGCCCTTTTGCATTGTTGCAACCATTGGGAAATACAAAAATACAAGAAAAATCAAACTCAGTGTGAATGATTCCTCAACTCAGTAATTGGCTGGCCTGCCTGATTTCTGGATCAATTTCCAATTAGGCACATTATTTTTAATTTTGCAATATATACATATAAAGCTGCGATATATTAGACTTTTTTTCTACTTTTTAATTGTGATGAAAGTAAACAAATAAATAAATAATTATTATGGAAGATAAAATACAAATCGAGACGATTTTTCGTGAAATCCACTGACTTTTTAAGTGCCTATTTGGATTCCATCATTGTCTGTAACGTACCAAATCTGGTTGTGATTTATTCTCTGAATAAAGGAAAAAACAGTAAAATTTTACGATATAACGTTCAAAAATTCAAATTACCCTTGTCCTTTCATCGGAATCCAGAACTTTTTCCTCTAGGTGAACCCTAAGCTCACTCAGTGTCTAATCTTGAAAAGTACAGACACCTGAAGATGTAATCATAGAAAAAACGTCAGATAGTTATTCCAATTTGACACGGTCTAATCACAAAAACCGATAAAACTTCCGTTCCATGATGGCCTGATTTTTTCTGAAACCGTATTCATGACGGTCTATTCGTTATAAATATTATAACGTATAGATTAACGAACAAATTAGGCAGTTATTAACCACGTGAACAAGCAAGATTTAGACTGGGATACAGCAGTTTGGACTATTTTCAAACCATTAGATTACTAGTGGAAAAAGCAAATGAATATAAGGTCACCTCGTGGATAGCAATGGTTGACTACGAAAAAGCATTTGATTTCGTAGAGATATGAGCAGTCGTTAACTCCTTAAGTAACGGCAGAGTTAATAAAAGGTGCACAATTCTTCTTGAATACACATATAAAAATGCCACTTCACAAATAATGATTGAAGAAAAAACAAATAAAATCAAAATTAAAAGAAGAATTAGATAAAGCGACTCGATATCCCCAAAGCTATTCACTTTGGCTCTAGAAGACATGTTCAAATCGTTAAAGTGGGAAAATAAAGGAATACTAATGGAGGGTGAACAATTAAATCACTTAAAGTTCGCAGATGATGTCACTCTGATCGCCAACACAAAAGAGGAACTACAAGAAATGCTGATGAAATTAAATAACAAGTCTCAACAAATAGGTCTAAAAATAAACTTCACAAAAATCAAGTATTTGAACAACGAAAGTGAAGATAACAGCCAGAAAATATTAATAGAAGGTGAAAGAATAGGAAAGGTACCAATATTCATGTATTTAGGACAAAAAATCGATATATCAAAAAATAATTCAAAACCTAACTTGGATAGAAGAGTCTCGTTAGCTTGGTGTGCATTTGGAAGATTACAATCTTCATTTAAATTGTACAGGGTGAGTCAACGATAGAGTAAAGTTCATTATCTCATTTGTTTCGGGAATGACGAAAAAATGTTAAATTCAATAGTTTTAGGGAATATTAAGGTGCACAGTTTAAAATTATTTTTGAGTATACAGGGTACTTCAAAAAAGTGTGGCCGATATAAAATGGGTTTTTTAAAATAGAACATCCTATTTTCTAATTTATTTTTAAATTCTTCGTAAAATTTTATAACTTTTTTATTAATAATGTGATATACCTAAACCTAGTAGTTTTTCTAATATTTCATTTAAAAAAAAAAATACTAGTTTTCAGTTTTGTAAAAAATTGCCAGTAGCGCCATTGTTTGTGAAGATGGAATACTCATAATTGGTACGAGCGTTCTATAGAGATGGAAAAAAGATATATGGAAAGAAATTTGAGTTAGATGCTACAGGGTGTTCAAAATAAATTTATGCATTTCGACTATTTTAGATTGAAAATTCTCAAATTTTTTAAATAGCACACCCTGTATACTATGATTTTTTCTGATAGATTTTACAGTACTCTCCAACTTTTATTAAGTATGTCATATACCTATTTCTAATAGTTTTCAATTTATTTTGAATTTTTCAATTTTTACCCTTCTTTTTAATACACTTACGCTATAACATCATAGTTACCAAGACAAAACAAAAATGTAGGTATTGTGAAATTTTGACATGTCTATTAAGCAAGTAAAAATAGTTTAATTTGTTGTAGTAAGTGACGTATAAAGGTAATAATTATGGATTTTCCTAAAAATGAATTAATTGATATGGTTTATATTCTGGGCAAGGCGGGAAAATTGTCTTTTGGCAGTAAGGCTTTAAGGAGCGAAGTACCCTAATAGATGTATACCATCTAGAAAATCTTTTTAGTGCTTAATGGAACGGTTTGATGGTAGTGGTAGCGTTGACTATACGAAACGGAAAGTAGTAAACCAGAATGCTACGAATGAAGAAAAAGAAATGGAGATTTTACTTCATGTTGAAGATAATCCCCAGGTCAGCAGCCGTCAACTAGCTGACTTATCTGACACATTCCACTCTACGGCTAATCGCACCACATGAAAATACAAGTATCAACCCTTTCATATGGAACTACACCAAGAACTTCAAGACCGTAATTTTAAACGACGAGTAAACTTTTGTGCCACCATGAATGGAGCAATAGCGGCCGATTCAAATTTTTTATCCAAAATAATGTTTTCTGATGAAGCTACTTTTCGCAGTAATAGAGCAGTTAACAGACATAACATGCATTATTATTCAACAGTTAATCCATTTTGGATCCGGAAAGTTCAAAACCAAAACCACTGGGCGCTTAATGTATGGTGAGGAATATTAAATTTTCGAATTATTGGTCTATATTTTTTCCGCGAACCGCTTAATGGACCTAGATATTTAAATTTTTTTCAAAACAAATTACCCCAGCTTCTTGAAGAAGTTAATAACTTTAAAAGGGAACAAATGTGGATTCAACAAGACGGAGCTCCTGCTCATTACCAGCGGGAAGTTCGGGAATTTTTAAACGATCGTTACCCACAAAAATGGATCGGTATGGATGGATTCATTCAGTGGCCCTTCAATCATGTGACTTAACACCTTCTTTTGTGGGGCTACATTAAAGATGGTGTTTATGTGAATCCTCCTACAACACCAGTAGATATAGAAAATAGGATACGGGATGCGTGCAGGACAATAACGCCCTTTATGCTAGGGAAAGTGAAGGAAAACACAGTAAATCGACTAAACATGTGTATTCAAGTAAACGGGCATATTTTTGAATATTTATTACGTCATAATAATTAATCATTAGATAAGTTAAACTGTATTAAAATTATTATTAACTCTTTGTTTATATTTTCACAATAGCGTAAGTGTATTAAAAACCAGGGTAAAAAATTGAAAAATTTAAAATAAATCGAATCTATCAGAAAAAAATAATAATATACAGGGTGTGCCATTTAAAAAATTTGAGAACATTCTATAGCATCTAACTCAAATTTCTTTACATACCTTTTTTTTTATCTCTATAGAACGCTCGTACCAATTATGAGGATTCCACCTTCAAAAACAATGGCGCTACTGGCAATTTTTCACAAAACATATTAATTACCGAGTGATATTGTACCGTTTTATTATTTTAAATTGATTTGTTTTTTATTTTTATATTATCCAATCAATTACCTATTTATTTGACATAAATAAAACAGCATTAATTTAGAAAAGCATAAGTTTATTAAGTTTTAAAGAAAAGTGAAATTAATGTTAGTAAAAGTCAATATTTAGTTAAGCCACCTTTAGCCGCTATCAAAGCTTTAATTCTGCGCGGCATGCTATCAATGCAAGATTGTACTGTCTCTTGCATTTGAGGATGATGATTCCACACATGAATAATCTTTTCTAGGAGCTGGGTTTTGTTGGTAATCACATCTTTAGCCACTTCTCTTTTCATCAGCTCCCACACATTTTCAATGGGGTTCATATCAGGGCTATTACCCGGCCAATCCAACAGAGGGATATTTTTTTCTGCCAAAAAAGCTTTACAGACCGAGCAGTGTGGCAGGGAGCCCCATCTTGCATGAAAGTGAATGGTTCCCCATTTGGAAACCATTCTCTGAGCTGCGGAATCAACCGATTTTGTAATACTTCTTTGTACTGATCTTGCCTCATTATTCCTTTGACGACGTACAGACGTCCAGTGCCCTTGCCGCTGATGACTGACCAAATCATCACTTTGGTGGGATGTTTAACCGTCGGGACGACACAATCAGGATGAAACTTTTCTCCATGACGACGACGCACATACTGAGCTTTATTCTGCAAAATTTCGAATGTGCTTTCGTCACTGAAGCAGACCTGTCAAAAATAGGAAAAATATATAAACTTCCATGTTTATTTGCTTTATTTAACTGAAAATGATAATAATGTATCAATTATTAATTAAATTGCTGTATCTTACCGATCTCCAGAAGTCCACATCTTTGTCTTGCCATTGTTTGGCCCACTTCAGGCGCTTTGCTTTCATTGCAGCTGTTAACTTGGGCTTCCTGGCGGGGCGACAGGCCTTAAAATCTAATTCTTTCAATTTTCTTGGAACAGTGCGCTCAGAAGCATTTACGCTAGCATCCTGGAGTTGTGATTTTATTACCTTTGTGGTAGCAAATCTGTTTTCTACACAAATTTTCTTCAAACATCTCTCTGACCGTGGAGTGAAAATTGGTTTTTCTACCGCATCTTTTCTTTCTTTTCGGGCTTAATTCCTTCCCTGACTCAATTTTCTTTTTTATGCGTCGTACACTAGCTTCAGAAACCTCCAATCTTCGTGATATTTCTCGGTTTGTAAATGTTTTCGCAATCACAAGGGCCTTCACTTCAGCTTTTTTACGTGGTGAAAGATCGCCTTTTCTACCCATAATGAAAATAGTCCAATTACTTTTTGCATACAAAATAAACTAATAACTGAGTAGTATAAAACTGTTAAACAAACAATCACAGTCCATAAAGCCACAGAAACACGTCCGTACCTGACTCGATTCCGATCGCGACTGATACAGACTTGTTTACTTTGTATCACTTTGTCAACACAGTGTTGCCATATGTTAAAAATAAATACAAATATGTAGTCTACAACAATTCTTTTAAATAAAAATCAATAATATTGTAGTTTAAATATACCATTATTGCATAAGAACTCTTAAGAAACATAAAATTACTAAAAAAAATACAGTGCGTCTAATAATTTGGCCAGGGACTGTAAACTAGTATTGTTTTTAAAAAAATGAAATATTTGAAGTAGGTTTAGGTATATAACATTAGTAATCAAAAAAAGTTATAAAATTTTACGAAAAACTTAAAAATACATTACAAAATAGGATGTTCTATTAAAAAAAAAAAACATATGTTATATCGTCCACACTTTTTTGAAGTACCCTGTATACTCAAAAATAATTTTAAACTGTGCACTTTAATATTCCCTAAAACTATTGTATTTAACAATTTTTCGTCATTCCCGAAACAAATGAGATAATGAACTTTACTCTATCGTTGACTCACCCTATACACCCGAAATGCAATAAAAGGCTGAGTATTCGATCAATATGTACTGCTAGTATTAACATATGGCACTGAAACCTGGGCTATAAATAGAAGTATAATAAATAAACTCCAGGTAACCCAAAGGGCAATGGAGAGGAGAATGCTAAATATTAGACTCCAAGATCGTATTCCTAACATCGAGATTCGAAGAAGTTGAAAGTGACAGATGTAATATAACGAACATGCATATTAAAGTGGAGTTGGGCGTAGCATATCGCAAGGCTGAATAATAACGGATGGACACGCCGTACAGTTGAATGGATGCCTAGAGAACACAAAAGATGCAGAGGTAGACCACAGACAAGATGGACGACATAAAAAGATTAGCAGGACACGATTAGATGCAGAAAGCAAACAACAAAGATCATTGGAAATAACTTGGGGAGGCTTACATCCAATTATGCATGGAATAAGCTAATGATGATAATGATTCATCACGATTGATATAACACAAATCACTTGTTAAATTATTCGGGAATGTAGTCAAGTTTCTCAATGATTAGACCTAATTTTCGCTGAACAGTTTGTTATAATTCTTAGCAAATAGTTTATTTCGTCATACAATAACCACAGTCTGTTATAAAATAAATTTCAACTGTTTAACCTATCTAAACTGACATTAAAATAAACATGTATCATTTTTTCTCATCAAAAAATATCCTCGTACAAACTGTATCTTATAACAATTAATCATATACACGTAAAAACAATAGTGATCCAATTATGTCATTGAAATAATACAATCGATTAAATAAAAATATTGTGTTTCTCAAGTGAAGCATACATAACACTTCTTCGTGCTTTAAAAAAAAATAACAAAATCTTCTAATTTAGAATTCAATGATCCAACCGGATATCGGTTTATTTAAAAAAATCTGTATTCTTTAAAACCTCGAAAAAAAGTTGGTAATTTGGATCGGTTATAATGCACCAGCTTACAACTCTATCAATTCAATGGTGAAATTGGACCAATTGGGCCATGAATCACCGTCCATCCACCGTATTCAATTATTATTATTAGGCTACACTGTTAAAAAAACTTTAGATGAGTTTTAAAGTATTTACTTAAAATTAAGTATTTACGCTAGATTTTTGAAGCGTTTACTAAAAAATTTCAAATAAAATGCTTTTAAATTCTAGTGTAAATTCAAGAAATCAAGTAAATTAATGCTTGGCCCGAACACTATGGGGCCTCGAGAATGGCAAATTCGGATTCTATGGGTCGAAAAACATAAAAAAAAAATAGTTTCAGTAATCCGGTACGAATTTTATGTAGAACTTAAATAGCGTCTATACTATCAGAATTTCGATTTTTTTTTGAACATTGAAAATGCCTTGGCTTGTTCGGGTACAAGCGAGGCGTCTACCCTCGTGATATTTTATTAAATAAGGCCTAAATTTTCTAAAAATAACTTAGGCAGATGCATAGGATCCAAAACTTGGGACGGTTTTATTTATTCAAAAATTTACCGTTTTTTCAAAAATTCGGCATAAAAACGAACAAACGTTTTTTGGTTAAATAACAGTCCATTTTTGAACGCGTTTTTAGTGTTCCGTACAGAACACTTATAAATCACTTCGGTGTCTGTCCGTCTGTCTGTCCGTCTGTCCGTCTGCGGTCACACCCAGTTACTTGTCATAGAAAGTTGAAATTTGGTAGCAATATAGGAATTGTCCTCAGAGCCATATAGTTTTGAAAATTAAATTTTGACTTAAGGGGTTAGTTTTGGGGGGTAAAATCGGCATCGAGTGTGGTGTCAAATGAAAGCTTGTGAAAACACGAGCATGTGACTTGCGCTCACTTTTCTTTGTAAAAAAATCGCGAAAAATCGCTGTCCACCCGCCTTATCGGAAAGTACTTATCAAAAAATTTTGAAAAAATTCTGGAATATTCTCCACGGAGTGTAGAGAAAATTATTACGAGTGCATTACCTTTAATAATTTATCTGTTATATTAAAAAAAACAGAAATTTCAAGGTCATCAATTTTCAGTAAAGATTGGAATAAACTTTGTTGAAAACTTATTTGGGGTGTGTTTTGTGAGGTCACTGATCATTTTATATTGACTTAGGGATTCGTTTTGAGGGGTGAAATGGAAAAAAAAATTTTTTTACTAAAGTGTGGTGTCAAATGAAAGCTTGTGAAAACACGACATGTGCGCACACTTTTCTTCGTATTACTTTTAAAAAACGTGAAAAACTGTCCCCCACCTTATCTCGAAAAGTACTGATCAAAAAATTTTGAAAAAATCCTGGAATATTCTCCACGGGGTATAGATTGAACGAAAATTATCATTACCTTTAATAATTTATCTGGTTTCACTAGTTTTCAGTAAAGATTGGAAACAAACTTTGTTGAAAACTCATTTGGGGTGTGTTTTGTGAAGTCACCCTACCACCCAAAAACAATCAAACGGCTGACCGGGGCCGGTTTCGGCGGCGCACAGTAGAATGAAGCCGCACTATGCCACTCAAATTTCCCTACAGGTCTTAATTTTGAAATAATCGGAAATATTTTTTTTAATTATTCGTTTTTTTTCATTATCAATCGATCTGTCGAGCTAGATTTTAAGTTTTTTTTCCACAGTTTTCCAGAATTTTCAGAAGAAGTAATAATTTTTATGAAAAAAAACGGCGTTTTTTTCGCAGGAAAATCACTCTATAGATCGTAATTTTCATTTAATCATCACACTTTTTTTTTTTGACTGTTCGTTTTTTTTTTATTACCAGTCGATCGCTCGAATCGGATTTTTTATTTTTCCCCCGTGTTTTTCAAGAATATGAGAAAAAATATGTACAAATACGGTTTTCCCGCAATGGATTCCAAAACCACCTAGGTTTTCCGTCCATATTCAGGACAGATTTTTTTCAAAAATCAATTCTTTTGATGGACAATCAATCTACCAACCTCCGATTATCATTTTTGCTCCAAGTTTTTCATAAATTGCAAACATCTTTGGCGTTACCCAGAATACACCTATGTCTGCTAGTATCCCTTAGTGTGTGTGTATGTCTGTCTGTATGTGCTGTATATATGTGTACGGATTGAAAAGTTCGCGGCCTAGTCAAGAAAACAAAATAAAATACGTACAAAAATATTTTTATTTTTCGACGTAATCTCCACCTAGCTCTATGCACTTCTGCCACCTGCTTTCCAAAGCTTCCACAAATGTTTCGAAAAAAGATTCCTCAAGGTCTTCAAAATACTGGTTAACTGCAGCTTCGACTTCTTCATTTGATGAAAATTTCTGGCCACCGAGGTGTTTTTTTTAGGTCTGGAAGATTAAAGTCCGAAGGTGCCAAATCAGGAGAATAAGCCGGGTGGGACAGCAATTCGAGACCACAATTTGGGCCATAGACTCAACAGACGTGTGAACGCGAGCGTTGTCCTAATGGAACAAAACTTTCTTTTCAGTAATCCTGGGCGTTTCTCTTTAATTTTTTGACGTAAACGACGCAAAAAGGTGCAATAGTAGTGGAGTTAATCGTTTCGCCTTTCGGAAGGTAGTCCACCATAATAATACTTTTAGCATCCCAAAAAACTGACGCCATCATTTTTCCAGCCGACAGAATTGCCTTCGCTTTCTTTGGGGTGGGTCCACCAGATTTTTTCCGCTGCTTAGATTGTTGTTTTGACACTGGAGTATAGTGGTGAACCCAGGTTTCGTCCATTGTCACAAACCTGTTAAGAAAATCTTGCGGATCAGCCTCAAACAGTGGCGAGAAATCGTGAGTCGAATTCGTTTTCGTTCAACTGAAAGCAATCTGGGAACCCACCTAGCGGAAACCTTAAAAAATCCGAGTTCGTTGGCAATGATTTTTTGTGTTGTGTTCATACGAGATCCCTATAGTGTCTGCAATCTCCCTGATAAACTTTTTCTCCATTTGTATAAAACTTTTTGGGACACACTGTAATATAATAAATGACATATAATAAAGAGGTTTTTAGCTATATTTCGATTACCAAAAATTTAATACAATTATCAAATTACAAAGGTTTTCTTAGAAGAAAAAAACCGGTCAAGTGCAAGTTGGATTTGCGCAATTAGTGTTCCGTACTGCAACTGCTTTTAAAATATATATATATATATATATATATATATATATATATATATATATATATATATATATATATATATATATATATATATATACAAAATGAACAGTAAGATAAGATTCCAGAATTTTTTTTAAATTTTTTTCATCACTATTTTTCGAGATAAAGGAAGGGGCGTCGATTTTTGACAATTTATACAAAGAAAACCGTGCGCAACTATTAGATTGTATATATTTTTGAACTCGTGTTTTCACAAGCCTTCATTTGACACTTCACTCGACCTGATAATTTTTTTTTCACTTTGGATTTTTCCCTCATATATCAGGTAAATTATCAAACGAAATGTACTAATTTTCGCTCAATCTATACCGTATGAAAAATATTCCAAAATTTTTTGATCAGTAATTTTCGAGATTTTTGAACTCGTGTTCTCGCAAGCTTTCAATGAGATGGTAAATTTTTTTTGCTACCTACTACTAAGTCAAAATTTAACTTTAAAAGGTACAAAGCTCCGATTGAGCCATCAATTTCCATATTTGTACCAAATTTCAACTGTCTATGAGACAGTTTCCGAGAAAATCGGGTGTAACAGACGAACGGACAAACAGACAGACAGATCCTGAAGTAATCGCATAAGTGTTCCGTACGGAACACTAAAAAATAACAAACATTTGTATGTTATTTCAAAGAGAATCGCTCTTGTGTTTAGTAATTTAAGGATATCCCTGCAGCTCGTGTGCTGTGCCCATTAAAAAAAAATCGCGTAACCTATCAATTTGCAATTATTCCAATCAATCAAAGTATCAAATTAACACATAACATAAATTCAACATTTCGAAGGTGTTCAATTAAATATTGTGAAAATAATGATCTATCTCACTACAATAAATCACACACATACAAAAAAACAATGCTGATCTAATTTTTATCATTGAAAAAAACATAAAACTCTTCGAAGAATAACTTAAGTTCATGGTCTTCTCGCAGGGAACGAATATCCACATCGGTGGAAAGGTATATATGGGTCCGACATTTTTGGTAAAGCATCATTTACTGCATTCGTTTCTATTAACAACAGTACTACCATGTTTCTGAAATTGGTAAGTGCATTTTAAAGTGCAATAGTGAGAAGTTCATGCTATTTGAATCCGTTCATAACGGTGACGCAAGAAAATTGTGAATTATTATTGGTATTAAAGTGACTGGGTTTGTTACGTGAGATAATGTTTGGATTTGATTATTGTGAAATCGTGAAGTGATTGTTAATAAGAGTACATAAGTATTTAAATGAACGGTCCATTGTAACTTGGTTAACGTTATTGAAAACTAAATTAAATTAAAATAAAAATGACGGTTAGGTGAAGAAACAAATAAAATGGAAACGTTTTATCAAACTAGTTTCGATCCTTTAAGGAATCATCTTCAAAACCAGTCATCAATCAGTAAAAAGGGGGTAGGTATTATATAATTTGTAGTACACATAGACCAAGAGAGAAACCCGAAAGTTTGACCTGTCGACTAACCGTCTGCCTAGTTCATTCTATCGGGCGAGACGAATAAACGTTGATTTTGCAGCTCATGTGCCCTGGAATGCCCAAAATGCTATATCCATAAGTAGACTATCATTTAACCACTTGATTCAAGTACCATAACATTTGTTGACATTAAAAAGATCGAGCGCATCCCAAAGGGCACGACGCCATCGAGACCGGACCCAGTTTTAGCTTTATTCATCAACGGCCCAAAAAACGTCATTTCAATACCTTTTGTAGAACGATTTATCTTTTGCCTCAAAATAGGCCTCAGTTTCAGCGAAATCAATGCGAAATTTAGTTTGTTCTTGATAAAATCTGGCGAATACGGTGGATGTGGGAGCAATTCGAAGTTCAATTCATGTAGTTTTGCCATTGTTTTGATTGACTTGTGACACGGTGCGTTGTCTTGATGAAACAAAATTTTTTTCTTTGCCATATGCGGTCGTTTCTTTGCAATTTCGGCCTTCAAACGCTCCAATAACGCTATATAATATTCACTGTTGATGGTATTTCCTTTCTCAAGATAGTCGATGAATATTACACCACGCACATCCCAAAATACCGAGGCCATAACCTTTCCAGCCGATTGTTGTGCTTTCGGGCGCTTTGGACGAGGTTCACCAGTTGCTGTCCACTCAGATGACGATCGTTTTGATTCCGGAGTGAAGTGATGGATCCATGTTTCATCCATTGTCACATATCGACGCAAAAATTCGGTTTGTTACGTTATAGCCAAACACTGCTCAGAATCAAACACGTTCTTGTTTTTGGCTGAAAAAACTTTGAACAGAGCTTTCTCATAGTCAAAATGCAATTAAAGCCAACACGTTCTTTTGTCCGATGTCAGCTAACTCACGCAACTTCACTTGTCGATCATTCAAAACGATTTTATGGATTTTTTTTATGTTTTCTGGTGTTACCGCCTCTTTGGACGTCCACTGCGTTCTGCATCATCGGTGTCTCTACCACGTTTGAAGTCAGCAAACCAACGTTTTATTGTTGTTTCTGTGGAGCGGAGTCCCCATAACACTTTTCAAGCCATTGCTTCGTTGAACGGTATTTTTTCCCATCAAGAAGCAGTGTAAAATTAAAACACGAAATTGTTTTTGATCCATTGTTTTGAAAATAACAAAAGTAGGTCACTCTTAGCACAATAACTCACAAACAGTCATGAAATTTTAACAGCTGTCTTTTTTAGTATTAACTGAAAAAAAGGTGATGCAATAAAACTAGCGCATCTATGTTTAGGCTCGGGACTTTCAGCCCATGTGTTAAAACAAGAGGGAACCTACGGGACGCCGCAATAATCGGAACCCGCTTTTTCCAGCCAAAAACGGTTTTTTTCGAGTTATTGAATACCAAAAAAATGAAAAAACGGATCCTAAAGTTGGGTCCTGTCTCAGCGGCGTCTGCCCTTTGGAATCGACTTTTATAGTGTCAGCATGTTGACGGTTACTGATTCAAGTGGTTAAACGACAGGTCCATTTTTGGATGTAGCATTTCGGAGTCGCCCAAAATCTTAACGACTTTTATTCGGAATCTAGGCAGACGGTTACTAGACAGGTCAAAATTTCGGGTCGCCCTCTTGGTTTAACATGAGAATTTTGGTTAAAACAATAAAAAACAGGAATAAAAATATAACATATTGAAAACTCATAGATCATTTGAGTGAGTTTACAAAATTTTATACAGTAAACTCTTAATAATGTTCATATCATATGAATGTCCTTTTTTTTTATGCCCGAAAGTCCTTTTAGGATTTCAAAGTAAGTTCAAGTTTTTTATAGTATTAACCACAATTACGATTTAAGCTACAAACTGTATAACATGAATTCCTTTTTTACTTACAGACGATTAACTAGTAAGATGATCCTTAAAAGGATCGAAACGCATAGCTATTGGTTTACGACTAAATAAACAAGAGAATAAAGTTGACAGGATTTTTTCATTTCTATTTTCTTCATCACTATAATGGTTCTTCTGTACTGTTGAGCCTCCCTATGATTCTCTCGTTTTTAATTAAAAAATACCCTTTTTATCCATCTGCCCCAAAGCCGCCCCTAGAACCTACCTTAGTCACTGGTTGTCATATATTCCTAAATATATGTATAACCAGCCAAGTGCAAGTTGGACTTGCGCAATTAGTGTTCTGTATGTTGATTGCTATTAATATATAAATTTTTGTTAGGGAGGTATAAAATGATCAAAAACTTCACAAAACACATCCCCAATGAGTTTTCAACAAAGTTTTTTTCCAGTCTTTACTGAAAACTGATGATCTTGAAATTTTTGTTTTTTTATATATCAGATAAATTATTAAAGGTAATGCACTCGCGATAATTTTCGTTCAATCTACACCCTGTGGAGAATATTTTCGCTCAGTCTATATTTTATTTAGACTATTCGAGAATTTTTTCAAAATTTTTTGGTCAGTACTTTTCGAGATAAGGGGGGGCAACAATTTTTCGCAATTTTGTGAAAATAATACAAAGAAAAGTGTGTGCATGTATTACATTATATATTTTTGAACTCGTGTTTTTACAAGCTTTCATTTGACATCCCACTCGATGACCTGGCCTTTTTTTTTCACTTCCGATTTTACCCCCTAAAACTAACCCCTTAAGTCAAAATTTAACTTTCAAAACTACGAGGCTCTGATGAAGCCATAAATTCCTATATTAGTACCAAATTTCAGCTTTCTATATTAAATAGTAATCTTATAAGTGTTCCGTACGGAACACTAATAAAAACCAAACTGCCTGTTATTGACACTCTAAAAAAGGGAAAATTGTGTCTATAGATAACGAAAAACATATTTTACTATTCTAGTCAACCTGTTCTGTCTTTCTGCCTGCACGATAACTCTTTCAATGAAATGATATTGGTGTGCTACCCATATAATGTTTGAAGTATAAATTCAACCTTTACTTTTTGAACTTTAAGGAAGGGGGTAAAAATGGTGAAAATCGCTCATTTTCGTACATTTTCTATATCATTTGCAGACTTTCTCTTAATTTTTGGTTGACAATGAATAAATTTTATATTATTTATAGTCGAACATACAACAGTACAACACAAAAGATGGTGAATGATATTAGAGAGGTTGCTTTGTATATATAATACCATGTTATAGACTCGTTTTAGGATTCCTGGAGTTAAGAAACCTTAAAATTGTCTTATTTTTTAATATTTTTAATTATTCTTAATGAAATATTTAAGGGTGGAGCTGGTGGAGGCGGTTAAAGAAGTTGCTTTGTATATATCGTATTATCTGTTGCGTAACAAAGGGAGGACTAGGGGGCAGGGGAGCCTGGGGATGGCATATACCCCTCGCCTATAGATGTAGAAAATACACCCCTCAAAAACGAATTTTTTTAATCGGGGGTTCTCTTTTTTGAAAAATCTTTCCCCCATCCCGAGTCATGAATTTGTAGTCTACTGTGCTGAAAGGGGGGTCTAAGCTTTCCAATGCAATAAGGTCCGCTTTCATAAAGGAGTTTCGCTCGATTGACAGTCCGTTATGTGGATTCTTTTTTTTCCTAAAGAAACGCGCCCTTTGTATATATATACCTAGATATATATATATATATATATATATATATATATATATATATATATATATATATATATATATATATATATATATATATATATATATATATATATATATATATATATATATATATATATATATATATGTATATGTATATTGTATATATACGCATATATATGTATATATATATATATTTTTATTATTATATATTTGTATGTATATTGACCACTTTTTTTTATTAGGTTCCACTATATGTGAGGAATAAGCCCTCCAAATTTTGTAAAAAGTATTAAAATGGTAAACATGTATATAAAAAAAGTAATATACTTTCCAGGCTCCTGAACACGATGTCATTAGTAGTTTGGCTGTTACTGTAGTATAATTCGAGTTATCAACAAAAATAATCAATCTTATAAAAAAAATGCACTTTTTACGTAATTTATCGATCAGATCGGGCTGGAATGGGCTCAATAAGAATACTATACAAAAAGAAAAACTGTATTATAATAATTAGTGTTCCGTCCGGAACACTTATAAGATGACTTGGTGTCTGTCCGTCTGTCCGTCTGTCATAGAAAGTTGAAATTTGTCTGTCACACCCGATTTTCTTCGTCAAACTATTTTTTTTTGTCATAGAAAGTTGAAATTTGGTAACAATATATATAGTGTTCCCTCCGGAATTGATGGCCTCATCAGAGCCATGAAATTTGGTAGATTTTCATGTAAAGTTAAATTTTGACTTAAGGGGTTAGTTTTGGGGGATGAAATCAGAAGTGAAAAAACGTTTTTCACTAGGTCGTCGAGTGTGGTGTCAAATGAAAGCTCGTGAAAACACGTGTAAAAAATAAATATATAATGTAATACTTGCGCGCACTTTTCGTTGTATTATTTTTAAAAAATCGCGAAAAATCGCTGTCCACCCGCCTTATCTCGAAAATTACTTATCAAAAAATTTTGAAAAAACTCTGGAATATTCTCCCCGGGGTGTAGATTGAACGAAAATTATTACGAGTGCATTACCTTTAATAATTTATCTGGTATATAAAAAAAACAAAAATTTCTAGGTCATCAGTTCTTAGTAAAGATTGGAAACAAACTTTGTTGAAAACTCATTTGGGGTGTGTTTTGTGAAGTCACTGATCATTTTATACCTCCGTAACAAATTTTTATTTTAAAAGCAATCAAAGTACGGAACACTAATTGCGGAAGTTCTACTTTTATTTGAACGGTTATTTTTTTATTATCCATCAGATCGGGCTGGAATGGGCTCTGTAAGAATACTGTACAAAGAGAAAAACTATAATATAATAATTTTTTTATATTATACATACATTCAACTTTCGATTCGAGGAAAAAAATATTTTCTGGAGTGCCCAATAATAAAATTGTTGGATATTGAAAAATATCTAATATTGTCATATGATTTGAGGTCTGAGAATGACATTTTTATATCAAAATGATATTTAATAAAAAATTTAATTTATAACTGTTATCATTTACCTAAAAATATTATTTTAGGTACTATGTCCCAAATAGTAGTAGTAATTAATTTTTTTTTATTAAATATCATTTTGATATAAAAATGTCATCCTCAGACCTTAAATCAAAAAAAAAATATTGAGCATTTCAGAAAATATTTTTTTTCCTCGAATCGAAAGTTGAATGTATGTATAATAAAAATTATTATATTATAGTTTTTCTCTTTGTACAGTATTCTTACAGAGCCCATTCCAGCCTGATCTGATGGATAAATTACATACAAAAAAGTGCATTTTTTTTACGAATAATGTTGGTTATTTTTTTTTTTTTGACAACTCAAATTATACTACAGGAACGGCCAAATCACTAACGGCATCGTGTTCAGGGACCTCGAAAGTATATTATCTTATAAAGAAAATCAGACCCGACTTCTTATAGAACCCGTCCCAATCAATAAAATACGACAAAAATGCTTTTTTTCAAATTTCGTTAGATATTTTTGTTGATTACTCGAGTTATACCATAGTAAGGGCCAAGTATTTAATGGAATCATGTTCAGAGGCCTCAAAAAATATATATATATATATATATATATATATATATATATATATATATATATATATATATATATATATATATATATATATATCAACAACAGCTTTGATTGGTGAAACAATTGTCAAGTGACTTTAAATATATTGAAAATTAAAACATAGTGTTGTTTTTATATAATTCAACAACATAATGAAAGCTCAGAATATATTTTTTTTTTATGGAATATAACCTCTGATGCTTAAAAAGATGTGATATCCTGGTAAAAAACGGGCTTTTGCGATCTTTAAATTTTAATATTTTTTGATAAAATTTGGAGGGTTTATTCCTGACAAAAAGTGCGCCTAAAAAAACGATATTTTGGTTTTCTGCGGGCCGGTCTAATATATATATATATATATATATATATATATATATATATATATATATATATATATATATATATATATATATATATATATATATATATACACTATATGATATAAATATATATATAGGAAAGAAGAATATATATATATATATATATATATATATATATATATATATATATATATATATATATATATATATATACTTCATAACTAAAGAGTCATGATCAAAATGAAACTACATGTACATATATATTTATATATATATATATATATATATATATATATATATATATATATATATATAAATTATGTCATCTAAACACAAATAAATTATATGCTCATTATTCTAGTGTCGTACATATTATTTATGACATAACACGATAATTAAATTACTGGAAACATTCCATATATACGAAAATTAAATTAGTTCCTAATTACATAATATAATTATGATTTTCTTAATTAAATGAAACATTTCCGGGCACTCTAATTATAATGCATAGGTAACAAAAAAATTGTTTCAATTATTAGTGTCGTTCGATGAATATTAAAAGAAAACACCTAACAGAACAGAAGGGAAAAACCTCCTAAATTGAAAATCAACATGCGAGTAAATGTTTACATTTACAAGAGAAACATTAAAATAATGAAGTGTATTATCTATGCAAAGTAGACTCGTTTTAAACACCCGCTTTATTTTTCGTGAAGTTATGAGCCATTAATTTTTATGTATCTTTTATTAACTTCCTATTGAGTTGTTAAAATTTCTAAGTAGGTTGTTAGATAGAATAGAATTACTTGGACTTTAACTAATACCATCATAATTAATTTTTGTTTTCTTAAATTCCGAAACATCAGAATTCAAAATTTCTGTAATAGCAAAAATAGTCGTGTTTCGGAACTAAGAAATTGGTGATTTATTCAGTACCACAAGAAAACACGCAGTTCTAAAATAAACCTTTTGATTTTTCACCTAGTACAATATTTAGTGTTCCGTACGGAACACTTATAAGATCACTTCGGTGTCTGTCCGTCTGTCTTTCCGCCTGTCCATCTGTCACACCCGATTTTCTCCGAGAATATTTGACATATATGGGAATTGATGACCCCATCAAAGCCGTGTAATTTTGAAAATTAAATTTTGAC